>JZSA01005089.1:0-11385 GCA_000956155.1 Cotesia vestalis | reverse complement strand
CCGACAATAATAATTAGCCAAAAAAAAAACTCAACCTCAAAAAAAACTAACGTCCGTTTTGCGCCTCGGGAACACGTGGAAGGCCGAAACGTGGTTTTTTGTTGCCCGCCTGGTTGCACTCCCCTCTCTTTGGGCCCTTATTCCCTTCAACGCTCCAGAGATGGCGCTGCCTGGTCAATTTTCCAGTATCGACGTTTTCCTTCGATTGATTCTTGGCTGGAGCATTGGCTCGCTCACCCGCCATCTCGATAACTCCGCGCCTGCGCCGCTCACTCAGCTCCGTGGACTGACCAGTCCGTCGTTTAACCCTCGGGTCAGCTTTCCGTCGTCGGTGATTCTCTTGGGGTTGTCCCACGTCGATGCTGCTCGTCCAAGTTCCTCTTCTCGGGTAAAATGGTCGTCGTTTACGTACCGATACCAGATTTCTTATCTTACAACTACTTATTATATAATTTAGAATAAGGACTCGCAAATTGAATTTCTTTCGCGCGCAATTGATCTTCGATCTATTTTTCCCACGCGAGGGCGACTCGGTCGCGGCGAATCCAACCAATGACATGACGAATTACTAGAAACTGTTTTATCCAAAATAAAATAAAATTCAAAACATAATAATAATAATAATAAAAAAACATAAACAACTTATTAACAGGTGGCGCTAAAAGCGGCCTGTTACAACACCTCCCCCCAGCCGTCGACCAGGAGCCCATGGTTTTTTCTAGGTACCGCTTGGACCAACACAACTACCTTTTGAACCAACAGCAACCTAAACTACCCATCACCAGCAATATAACCAAAATAAATTTCCATCCAAATTCCAAAATAAACAAGTTTTTATTTATTAAATGACTCCGCTTAGCGGCACGTGCAACACTATCGCTATTCGGCGTATTCAGTCAGCGCTATCGGCGCATAACGGTCGTCGACACGACGATCAACAAGAACCGAGTAAATAAAAAAATACTTTCCAAATAGGACAAAAAAAAATTAATAAATAGTACGAACTGAAGAAAATAATAATATAAAACTGAAAGAAAATAATAATAATAATAAAAAAAAATAATAAAACTTTCTCCGTCTTAGTCAACGTCATCTACTGACGTCGGGACTTCTCGAGGGAGCATCCTGGCTGGCATCGGCGACACTCTTCGAAGTAAACGCCGATCTCTCCGCAGCGTAGGCAAAAGGTGCCGCGAGGATGAGGGCACAACGTCATGCTGTGCTGCATTCCGCAGTTCCAGCAACCCAGGTGGCACCACGCTGGCACATCCGGCTTGTTCCTCAGGTCCTTAGCTAATTTTCGAGCGTTCTCCAACGCTCGGGCGCGAGGAATCTTTGGCAACAGCGTCCTTGGCGGATTGCGCTGCACGAGGGTGAGCGCGCGGTTCAGCCGCTCCGTCAATAGCAGTAACTCCGACAACGTCGACTCTGCACGTCGAATGCGCTCAGCAGGCGACAAGTGATACGCCAAAGTAGCTTCGGCGTCTCTCACACACGCTTGTGCGACGTATGTAGGCCTTCGGCAAGTCTGACAACGCCAACCTAAGGCGATTGGCTCTGTTGGGAGACGAATTGCCATTATGAAGTCCTGGTACCACCGTATTCGCAGTCTGCGCGTAGTTGGGAGCGCCACAATTCGGCAACGCTCAGCCCACATGGCCCGCTCCTCTCTTTCACGCAGTTCCTCGAACATGCGCTGGTTGTCGGCACGTAAACGTGCTAATACACGCCGATCCAGTTCGTCGTTGTTCTCCATCTGAAATAACACACATACCCCAAACCAACAATTACATGCTTGAACAACAATTAACTAATGTCAGGGGTATCGAGCTTCGGTCAGTCGTCGATCTCGTCGTTCTCGAGCGCACGCTCAACTAAACGCAATGCTTTGACATGTTGTCGTCCCGCTGGACGATTATTCCCGCTCACTAACTCATACACGACCGGTGAAATAACTTTCGAAACTACATACGTCTCTTGCGAGTATTTACGAGCCAACTTCGACGAAAAACGATCACCTCCGCGTGACAGCGTGTGCTGTCGCACCCTTACGACGTCGCCTACCGCAAATCATTCGTCTCGGTGATGACGATTATAATACCTAGCCTGTCGCTCGAAACTACGACCTAAATTATCCGCCACTAAATCATGTAATTGTGTCAAACGTCCAATTCGGTCTAACCAAGCCGCGGTATCCGGACAGGGGATATCTGTCGCGCCTTCTATCAATTTTCGGTAATATTTCGGCGTACGCGGCTGCCAACCTTAGTTTAACATCGCTGGGGACACGTGCAGCGAACTGTGTACTGCCGTGTTATACGCGTGCCTAAATTCATGGACGTGTTTGTCCCACGCTCGGTGATCTAACTCGACGAAAGAGATAATCATTGTCTTTAATACGCGATTCACGCGTTCGACGGGGTTCGCCTAGCTTCCATGCATCCAAATCCTCAACTACGCTCGATACCAAGGGACTAGGTAGATGTCGATATAGACGTTCTTCCTCGACACGCCAGCCCTTGTACTTGGTCGGAAACGCTAATACATCGCGTTTTCGTCGCGAATACCAGTCGTCAATTAATTCAGCCGCGGGTACTTCGTCAGCTTGTTCAGGCAATTCGTCAATAGCCATTACTTCGTCGCAATATTCTAACTCGTCAGGTTCAAACATTCGCGACAACGCATCAGGAACGTCGTTCAATGAACCCTTTCGATACTCAATTGGGAATTGATACTCGGCTAAACGCATGGCCCATCGACTTAATCTCGGTGTCTTGCTCTTCAAATCACGCAGCCATCGAAGGCTGCTGTGGTCAGTAATAACCTTAAATCGATATCCTTCGAGATATCGTCGGAAATGCTCACATGCCTACAGAACTGCGAGGCATTCGCGCTCGGTCGCTGAATAATTTCGCTCGGCTTTATTCATTACTCGACTCGCGTATGCTACAACTCGCTCGCCTTCTTCATGTTCTTGAGTCAGAACAGCGCCAAGTCCAGTGGCGCTCGCATCCGTTTGTAATACGAACGTCTTTGAATAATCAGGGCACGCCAACACGGCCGCCGTTGCCAAAGCCAGTTTCAATGCTTCAAATGCCGTCTCTTGCTCCGCGGACTAAGTCCATCTGACCTTTTTACTTGTTAGCCTCGTCAGTGGCTCAGCAATCGTCGCAAAATCGGGGATAAAACGTCGATACTATGAAGCCATTCCAAGAAAACGTCGCATTTTCTTTAACGTCGTCGGCCTCGGAAACTCGAGCATCGGTTTTATACGCTCTTGATCTACCAGTAGACCTCTCTCGTTCACGCGGTATCCTAGATAACGAACCTCATTCGTACAAAATTCGCATTTATCGGCATTGATCTTCAAATTCGCGGCCTTTAGACCGTCGAATACTTCGTCGAGCACCTCCAAGTGCTCCTCGAACGTCTCGGTGACGATAATCAGATCGTCGAGGTATCTTAATACCTTCATACCACGTCGTTGACCTAACATTTTGTCAATTAGACGTTGGAAATGCGGCGGTGCTCCAGCCAGACCAAACGGCATGCCTACATACTGGAACATGCCCCGTCCAGGCACACAAAACGCGGTATATTCTCGACTCGCCGGGTCGAGTTTCACCTGGTGGTACGCATGTTTCAGGTCGATCTTCGAAATGAACTTCGCACCACTCAGCTGGTCCAAAATCCACGTCATCAGCGGCAATGGGTACGCTCATGGCTTTGATATGGCGTTTAATCGTCGGAAATCGAGGCACATTCGATACTCGCCTGTCGATTTCTTGACCATGATGACTGGATTACACCAAGCGCTCGTCGAAGGCTCAATAATGCCTGCCGCAAGTAGATCGTCTACTTGCCGGCACATTTCTGCCTCAATTATCGGAGAAGTCGGATAATTTCGCTGGCGAATCGGTTCATGACCCTGCGCGTCGATTTCATGGGTCATCAAATTCGTAAACGTCGTTTCACCGGTGTAATTCACGTCTGGAAGCCTTCGTGCTAGCAGTTCGTCTAATGCTGACTGTTGGTCCGGGGTTATCTCAACTATTGCCGCTATTTCCTCTTCGTTGAGGTAATCTTTCGCGTCCCAATCGTAGATATCACTCTCGCGTCGTGTCCACCATCGATCTGAACCTCCGTCGTAACAGATCCCAATTATCGCATCCATGCCGAGTATCATCTCGTACTTCAACTTTGGGATGACACGAACCTCGATTGGCATGATTTCGTCGTTAATTGCCAGTGGCAGCGTTATCAGCGCTTGAACTGACATCATCGTGCCGTCAGCCACTGCTGCTGTGTTTCGGGGTGCTGGTCTCACTCGAGCACCACACCCGTATACCCAATTCAACTCGTCAATTTCTCTTACGCATGTCATCGTCGAACCGGTATCTAATAAGGCCCTAACCTCTCGTTCGCCTATCCTAACTTCGATGAAGGGTCGTACATCGTCGCCCCCTGATTGCATAGGACAAACTTCGTTGGCTACTTCGAGCAAAATCTGTTTACGCTCCTCAAACGGTAAACAAATCGACTGGTGGATTGGCCAGTCAGCTTCCTGATGTTCTTGCGAGCAATAATATGCGTTTTTGCACCGCAAACATCGCCATAGTTTGCCTTCTGCGCCACAAACGCGACAGCTATGGCGTTGCCGCAAAAGGTCTTCTTCAGTTATCGTCGGTGGGTGTATGTCATATCCAGGTGAGGAACCAGCATCCGAGGACTGGTTCACGGGCCCGCAAGGCTCGATGTCAATGTTAAATATGTCTGGCAGCGGCTCGTTCGACATTTTGGCTTCAACATCAACCATCGGCCCAATTCCGTCGCGGGAAATCAGTTCTGGGCCCGTCCTGACTGATTCCCTGCCTCGTTTTCCGGCCGATAATACTCGAAAAACATCATGCAGCAAGTACATCCGGGCGTTGGCTCTGTTCGAGTCCCACAACCGAAGCAGAACTTCTCACGTCGTGGTTCTGGACATTCACGCCAACCATGGTTTGCCGAGGAGCAGTTGAAGCATTTACCCCAAAGATCTCGACGCACTCGGCCCTTGGAATTACTTTGTTTTGGACTTGATCGACCATTCAATGAGTCCTGATGGCCTCTCTGGGCTCCATTTCGGTTTGGAGACCCAAACGCCGATCCGCGGTTCGCGCTCGTCGACGATTGTGATTTCATCGCCGCAACCTGATCCTTCGATTGATCAGTTCTGTTCGACTTGTTCGATTTATTTGATTTCTTCCGCTCGGCCTTCACTTCCTGGGAAGGACTCGAGACCGCAGCGACCTGTCCTCCAGTACGTCTCTTCTGTTCGTACTTCTCCGGTTGATACGCATACTCTGGAACGACGCTTTGATCCATGGGCACCGGTTCTCGTCGCTGTATCCGCTGGCGGGGAATATCAACCGCCCTCACGTGCTCATATAACTCGTCAAAATTCGCAAAGTCGTAACGTTCGAACTTCTGATGGTATTCTGGACGTAAACCATTATACGCAAAGTCTAATTGGTCTTTCACAGGTAGTGGATCGCCTACTCTTGACCACAACGCGATCACAGAATCCAAGAAGTCGAGCCCCATCTCAAGTTTACCTTGAGTGCGCGTAATGGCCTCCCATCTAATTCGGCATTCGACCGATGGCTCTCCAAAACGTTGACGTAATTCGGATCTGAACTGAGAATAGTATGAAACACGACGTTTCATGTGTGACCACCACGTCTTGGCCACATCTGACAATAATAACGGCAATATTGCCAGTGCATCCGCATCCGTCATACCACACGTACTCAAACATTCATCCAATCGGTTCAAAAACGACTCTACTCGCGCGCTACCTAGCTCCGAAAACTTCAAGTTCCATTTCGATACACGCTCATACATCACTGGCTGGTAATGCGGTCCAACACCCATTCCGGATAGTGTACAGTGATCATTGTGCGTGTGCTGATGTGAATTCGCACCTAATGGCGTCGTTCCTGGTGCAAATGCCACGTGTTGCGGCGGTAAGTGCGTCGAGTTCGCTCTCGGCTGCAACAGTCCATCATTCAGGCTTGTTCGTCGCTTTGGACTGGGAATCGGGCGCTCCAGCGGAGCTGCCGTCATTCTCGGACGCTGCTGGTCCATCCGGCCATATGTCGAGTATGTGGCACGTCCATTCACGTCCACATGTAAAGCTCCTGGGGCCACAGTTGCCCACGTAGTTGTCGTATTACTTGAGGTCGTGGCAGTAATCATTGTCGACCGCGGTATAATATCATGCGTCGAGCGTGACGTCGTTCTCGGTTGACGCTGTTGCTCTCGCACATACGCATCTAGGACTCGTCTATCTGGTATAGCCTGGTCCTCATGAGTCCAGACGGTATCTGGGTACCTGCGCAGCCGTAAACAGCGATATAATCGGTCGCGAATCACCTGGTCGCTACCTATCGGGTTTGCGTTCATCGTCACGAGAATTTCTTTGACCTGTAACGACGACGCATCCGCAATCCAGTCATATTGCTCGCTGGTACCGTTTGAGCCGCTCACCGACGCGTCTCTTTCTTCAATCGCGGCCAATTCGCTCTGGACAATGTCTTCGCGAGCCGCCAAGGCCGCGATCTGCTCAGCTAAGTCTCGCTGTGATGCTTCTAACCGCGCACGTTCAGCGCTAATCTCTTCTCGACGCGTCAAATACCATTCGTAATTTTCGTTCGTATCGACAATACTCGGAGGCACTGGAGTGCATCTCAAAATGCCTCCCTCACTAGTGACAGGAACCACTTCAGAAGTCGATGTCCTGCTCTCAGGATTCGTCGTTCTATTTGTCGCATCACCTGGATTATCCAGCTGTGAGTTGCTACCGACGAGCTGATCCCAAGTGACCAAGGAAGCCCCCTCCCCATCGTTATCACGGGATGTTTCCACATTCTGATTATTCATTTTCGTCGTTTATTACCCTAGTTCGCTATTTTAATTAGAACGCGTCGCAATCTGCCCTTTGTGTGCCCCATGTTGGGCGCCAAATTGCACTCCCCTCTCTTTGGGCCCTTATTCCCTTCAACGCTTCAGAGATGGCGCTGCCTGGTCAATTTTCCAGTATCGACGTTTTTCTTCGATTGATTCTTGGCTGGAGCATTGGCTCGCTCACCCGCCATCTCGATAACTCCGCGCCTGCGCCGCTCACTCAGCTCCGTGGACTGACCAGTCGTTTACGTACCGATACCAGATTTCTTATCTTACAACTACTTATTATATAATTTAGAATAAGGACTCGCAAATTGAATTTCTTTCGCGCGCAATTGAGCTTCGGTCTATTTTTCCCACGCGAGGGCGACTCGGTCGCGGCGAATCCAACCAATGACATGACGAATTACTAGAAACTGTTTTATTCAAAATAAAATAAAATTCAAAACATAATAATAATAATAATAATAAAAAAAAATAAACAACTTATTAACAGGTGGCGCTAAAAACGGCCTGTTACAGATGTAAATAGACATATTTGGT
Organism: Cotesia vestalis; assembly: GCA_000956155.1. Taxonomy (NCBI): domain Eukaryota; kingdom Metazoa; phylum Arthropoda; class Insecta; order Hymenoptera; family Braconidae; genus Cotesia; species Cotesia vestalis. Next base: position 3,894 of record JZSA01005089.1, on the reverse strand, counting down.
AAAACCATCTACAATAACAATAACGTATTTTTTTGGTATTATTTTTTTTTACCACTCAATTTACCTGTAATATCTATATGCACAGTATGCCAAGGTATGCGGGTCTTGGGGATGCAATTCAGCTTGAATTTTACCTGAGTGAGTTTTAGAAAGTTTACAAGTAATGCAATTGTCAACAAATTGACGTACATATTTAAACATACCCTCAAACCAGTAATATTCACACACCTTATCAAGAGGAAAACCCGTAATAAAAGAACTTTCATATTCTTTTAATATTGATAGTAATTTTATTTTATTGCCTTTATCAACATCGATATCAACGCTGTCAAAATTTATGATTTCAACTCTACTACATTAATTTATAACTTGAGATTTACAGATATTAAAATTAAGTTGGGAAATATTTACTTCAAAACTCAAGCTTAAAATTTCTCGACCAATCAAAATATTCTCGTTCAAATATTCATCTGGGACAACGTGAAAAAGAATCTTTAATATAAACGAATTCATAATTACATTAGATAAAATTTGCATAAAACGATTTACTACAACATTTCGATACCCTTTGAGATAACTAATTTATTAATCCTTCTTCCCGAAAACATAAGAGCAATCGATTCATTTTTTTAATCAGCATTCCGCTCCTGAATCAAAACAATAGGGAAACGACTTACCAAAATGGTTCAGAATACCAGTAGGACCTGCAACTCCTGGTGAATTTTCATCACGATCGCTGTCGCAGTTTCTTGTCCACCAAAACGTGACACAAAAAGTTCTTTCAATTTTGGCCACTGTATACCCGGAATTACTGCTTCAGACAGCCACTGAGACGCTGAGCCTTCCAAGGCTTTACTAAGTGCAGATATTAACCCACTCCCTTGAAGAGGGTTTTCTGACAGGCACAATTCCATAGCTGAACACCATGCAACAGGATCCGATCCCGCACTCTCTGGATTAAACCGCGGTAAAGTAACGTTGTTCTTTGCCGAAGACGGGTTTGGTAAGAAATTCTTCATAAACTCGAAAAATGTATTCCACTGATCGGGTGCTGGACCAGATGGAGACGATCCCACTTCTGATGTCAGAGAGGCAGGAATTATTGGTGGAGATTCGGTATTTTGTGATTCACTCATTTTTATTATTACATTTAATCAATATTCACAATTACCACAAGACCAATTACGAAAATGAATGGACAAACTCGTACAAGGTTAACTCGATTTAGAATTCAAACAATATTAATAATATCTTGCGATAGACCGAGACTTAGGAAATAACGAATTCGCGATCAGCAGGACGTCCATTCGATCTCAATCTCAAAGCAAGACTGTCTTTTCCAAAACTATTCTCAAATAGTCTGCCTGCTGCACATTTCTCTTTTCCTTATTAATTTTACGATACCCCTTTCGTCCTGGGATCCCGACTACGTTGACAACCATGTGCCTACCTAGGCCTAAGCCTACCGCAATAGAATAATTTAGTTATATCTTATTTTACAAAATATTGAAGTAACAGTACATTTCTTAAAATTACTAAAAATAGAAATATCCTAAAGAATATTCTCATCGCTTCGTCAGAAAATACTCCACTGTACTTTACTCTCCGACACGGCCATTCTGACAATCACACGCCCTCGGGTGTATCTAAAACATTGAGTTACAGTAGTATTTTAGTTTTTGATCTTAACTGACGTCGCTTATCATGAAACATTTTACAATAGGTAAACTACATAAGGAAATTTCAGAAGTCCTTTCCAGTAACAGAAATCCATTAATCATTTATTATACTAAGGAGTTAACGTATAGTACTCAAGAGATCGAAATCCGTCAATCATTATTCCTTATCATACAATCATCAAACAACATTTCATTTTTTCTCCACCAATAGACCTTTGCACTATCTCTAGGCTACCCTGTATGCCACATACAGTATCCAACACATCTTGTAGTTGCCACAACTACCTGTCCGCCACATCATCAGCTGCCCATCGCGCCCTGATCAAACTAACATTAGCCACTAATTTAGTTTGCAGTTGCGACTACACACTGATGCATGTGCGAAATCAAAAATACAAAAACAATTCAGGTCCACGACCTACAGCCATCAGTGCGCCGCGTCATTGGTGGTCTCTCTTTCTACCAAAGTCCCTATTTCAGGACCTGTATCGACAGTCTCTCCAGCACAACTTTCATTGTCCGAGCAGACATCCAACTCAACAGGAATATGATTCTCAGGCATTTCTCTCAACTTATCATGACTATACTTAAAACTCCTATTATTACTCAAAGATTTTAGTTTGTATCGGTCATTATCAAGTAATTCTGTTACCACAACCGGGCGTGAACCGGCGCCGGTTTTCCGTGAGGCCGCTATTCTTACCACTTGGATGGCACGTGGTAAATTGCGTAGTAAATTATTTATCATTAAAAATCACCTTTATTTATGATCGAATGTGAATTTATGTATTGATCAAAATTAGACCAGCCTCTTGTGAAAATCCCGCGACGGTTTGCACTTTAATCGCCCTGTGACTTAGGTTATTATTATAAATAATTAATTATAAAGTTTATGTTGCGTCATTCGCTCATTGTTATTACTCTTTATGCGAAAATTGAAAACATACCACTTGAGTTATATATAAATATAAGCAAAAGGTTTGAACGTTCGTTCTTTAAAACAAAAAATTGAATACAACAGGCAAATAAAGCCAACTAGTAGCAGTTGTTGTAAAATGAACATTGATGTAATATAAAATAATTATTGAATTTATATTATAATTATTATTTAAGATTATTTTGATAACGAGCGATTATTGTTGATTAATCTACGCATCGATATAATTCTTTGGCGCAAATTGCGACCAAAATTGATAATATTTGATCATTATTGAGTTTATTATTTTGATTTATTTTGTTTTTGCGCTCATTATTTCAGAATGTTGATTATCTTTATTAAATAATATTTTATATGCGAGTTATATTAAATATTGTCGGATCAAGGTTAATACTTGAATTATAGCTTCCCCACGAGGGTATTGTTGATCTTGAAAATTATATTATTTTAATTTTATTTCATTTCGGTTGGAAAGAGAATAATTGTTAGTCAAGAATTCCAAGGAAAGTTTAACTTGTATGTAAAAATAGGATTAACTGGTCCACGGAGGATCTCATTGATTTAAACCTCTTAGGCCGTAGCTTGGATAAATATGTAATTTGAAGTTTATTTAAGTTATTCGTAAATACTTTCTTGAGATATTTCCTTTATGCTAACTATTTAACTTTCCTATTGTCCTTTATACAACTTGTCTTCTTCTCTACTGTTAAATTTAAGACTATACTTGATAATTAACTATTCATTATTTATATTTTCACCCTAACTTTATTTCAATTTACATCACTCTGCGGGTTATTCTTCCACTCGCACATTAATTTAAATCGTTAATTAATCGTCCGGGGTGGCCCCTGGAATTTAGATTATTTTGGTAATTTTTAGAAAATTACCTGGCGTCCTATCGTGCACTAACCCAGCCTGAAGAGTTTCCGGGTTACTTTCATTATTTTTATTACATATTTAAAAAGGGCGAGCGTAAATACTCTACCCAGCCGGTATCTCCGCCTCCGGTAAAAATTTGGTTAAATTTTAGGGAAAAGTATTGTTACAGCACATTTCTCAAAATTACTAAAAATCGAAATATCCTAAAGAATATTCTCATCGCTTCGTCAGAAAATACTCCACTGTACTTTACTCTCCGACATATATATATATATATATATATATATATATATATATATATATTAGATATAACGCGGCTTGTCACGACGATAGCGTCGCCAATTTACATCGGAACTTTACCAATCTCAACGTAATTATTCTACAGGTAGATACCGAAGG
>JZSA01005084.1:5000-25959 GCA_000956155.1 Cotesia vestalis | reverse complement strand
CACACACACACACACACACACACACACACACACCATTGTAGGGATAGTCAGGGAAACTCGATTTTCAGAAAACGGGGTAAAAACAATAATTCCCAGATTTTTGAAAATTTCCAATTCTCTTAGCGGAAAGTTAAAAATCATTGGTCAACATCTATCAGAAGTCCAATTTATGTTTGACAAAAAATGTTATCCTTATTTTGACACTGAAACCAACAGTTTTGGTGTAATTCGTAAAATGCAATTAAATTTTTGAAAATTTAACTTCGATCTTGAATAACTTTTGAACACGCAGACAAATCAAAAAGTTTTTCGAGACCTTTTCCATAGAGCGTTCAATTCCTTATAAAGATTAGATCTGCGATTTGTAAGTTAATCAGTCGTTTGAAAGGTATAAAAATCGGAAGAAGCAAAAAAAATTTTTCCCATGTTCTTCTCATGGGGATTAAAAAAATGCGATGAGGATAATCTTAATATGAATACTAACCCAGTATGAGTTGCAGCTGCTCTATTGCTTAGAAGGTTGAGAGCACCTCCTAAGTCTTCTATCCGTATTTTGGTTTAGTTTGTGCGACCTGGACCAAGTTCTATTTTGCTCGACGTGTCCACCGTCGAGTTTTGTAAAAAATAGTGAATCTTTGCTACGAGTTTAATCGGGGTATGAACGGAGTATACGTGGCGTTTCAGCTTCGCAAATGCGGGGTATTATGTGCAGTAACGACACAAGATTCCAACAGCTTTTTGTCCGGGTTTCCATGAAGTATTGCCAGTGTTCTCACTGAGTATCCACGGAGGATCTTAGGTGTTCTTACAGAGTATGCATCAAGTATTGCCGATCCTCTCACGAAGTGTTTACAGAGTATTCGCCGAGTATTGTTGGTATATACACTAGGGTGTGCCAAAATGTAACTTCCTTGATGGACCTCTTAAAATTGAAATTTTGAATTCCGCTTTTAACAGGGGCTGTGTTTGGGCATTTTCTACGATATTTTGAGGGGAGACTATTTATTTAGTTTTCCTAGAATTTTTTAGCAGAAGCTTAGTTTGGACATTTTCGCTGAAAATTCTAAATTTGGCCGGAAGTGCCCAATTAAATCTGCTGTTAAAAATTCTATCAATATCGAATAAATCCTCTCCCCCCAAAATATCTTAGGAAATGCCCAAACACAACTCCTGTTAAAAGTGGAACTGAAAATGCCGATTTTGAAAGGCCCATCAAGGAAGTTATATTTTGGCACACCCCAATCTACACGGAGTATAACCGACATTTAACCGATATCTTTACGGAGTTTCTTCAGTGTCATCGCAAGATTTGTCCGGAGTTTTGTCGATGTTCCCATGAAGTATTCCCAGCGAAGTTGTCTAGGAGTATTTGCGAAGTCGATGAGATTTTTCTACTTATAAATAACCTCAAGTACAACTTATGTATTGTTCATGAAAATAAATGACCAAAAAAAATCATTTACTGTAGGAAATTCATTTTATGTAAATTATAAAATTTGGTTCTAATTACATACATATTGTATCATGCTTTCTATTTCTATCATAAGTAAATCATTCATTCATGATATTTTTTTATTTCATGAGTTCTTAAAAAGGCATAGACATTTTAGAAATGATGAATTCGAAAGAGTTTTTTTTTTTAAAGTGAAACTTCTTTGCGCGCATTGAGGGTAAAATTTCAAGGACGCGTCCGAATAATAATAATATGAGTGTTCAAAGTACTTACAAAAAAAAAATCTCTTAAGTATTAGACCCCTCAAAAGGCGCGGACCATAAAGAGAGCATCTGACAGGGGCATGAATTCGCGCGGACCCTAGCGAGCGACTGTTTCACCGGGCTCACCACAGAGACTGCGCGAGAGCCGCTAGTCCAGTGTAGTGGAGCGGAGTCTAAGCCTTCTCATTGGTTCGCATCGTGGATACCCCCTCTAATTGACTGAAAGTTCTCGAAGCACAGACGAAGCCTAATAAGGAGCTGCTCTCAAGCCGACGGCATTAGACTAGGACTCTGGATTGAGACTCGGATCATTCAGAGTGATTGGTTCTTTAGTAATACTCGACACAGATCAAGTGACGTACAAATCTACACTTTATAAGTGTTACAAAATATAAAAAGTAAAAATAGTTGCTAGTGATCATTATGCTAATTAATTAAATAAATTAAATAAAACAATGAACACTTAATACAACTCGAAGCCGCCGGACGAAGAAGAGTGGCAGACCCCAAACCCACGTAAGAGATCCTGAAACTCAGCAAGTAATCAAGAAAAACAAAAACAACAAGGGGAAGCACAAAATGTAACTAATAATATAAATAAGGCAGTCAACAAATCAATCCCTTGCATTAAGCTATTAAAAAAAAAATTAATACACTATCATCCAAAATCCTGGATCTAATCAAAATTAAAAACTATTACAGACGGAAATACCCGCGAACACGTCTTGCTCTCGATAAAAACATTTACAATAAACTCCTATTACAAATTAAAATAGAAATAACTTTACACAATGATAATATTACAACTAACAAGCTGAAAAGCTTGAATATTAAAAATAATTCACTCTGGAACGCGGTAAAAATGTCAAGAAAATCAAATACTAGTATTCCTACTCTTAACATAGATACAGGTCCAATTTTTGATAAAACAGAAACAGCAGACGCCATCGCTGATAATTTTGAAACTATACATAAATTAACCAATAACTCTAGTGATCAAGAAACAATTAACGAAGTCAACATTAAGTATTTAGATTTAATAACTGACAATATAGATAGGAATTCCGTCCCAATTGTCACTCCATCAGAAGTCATGAAAGCATTAAGACAACAAAATCAAGAAAAGCCGCTGGTCACGACAAAATACAAAATATAGTCCTAAAACAGCTACCTAAAAAATTAATAGTACAAATAGCTTATATCTTTACGGCGTGCCTTACATATTCATATTTTCCATACACTTGGAAACATGCTATAATATTGCCGTTTCCAAAATCAGGTAAAGGTAAAACCAACCCTAAGAATTATAGACCAATAAGTTTACTATGTACAATGGGTAAAATACTAGAGATAATTATCAACAAACGACTTAAAACATTCACAGACCAAAATAATATTCTAATTGCCGAACAATTTGGGTTCAGAGCCTAAAATAGTACTGTTCGACAACCCGCAAGAGTTACCGATTATATTAGTTCTAACTTTAATAAAAATAAAAGCACGGGTTCATTACTTTTAGATATTGAAAAGGCCTTTGACACGGTCTGGCGCCGAGGTCTAATATACAAAATGACTAATCATAACATACCAAATTATATCATTCGATTCGTTGATAATTATCTCAAGGGTTGAACTTTTGAAGTTAAAATTAATAATTCTCTAAGCAAAACATGTAAAATAGCTAGAGTGCCCCAAGGCTCCATACTGGGCCCAGTTTTATTCTTGTTATACATAAATGACATCCCTAAGTATGACAAAAATGTTATCGCCTTGTTTGCCGATGATACAGCAATTCTTTCATCCTCTTGAAGCAAAGATGTAATCCTTCAAAATTTTCAATCACATATTGAGTTACTCAAAAAATACTTTCTTACATAAAAAATAAAAGTTAACGCAGCTAAAACAGAAATTAAAATATTTACATATAAACAAAAACATCCCAAAAATTCACTTAAATTCTATAACAATGTACTTAGTCTAGTAAGCGAGGCGAAATATTTCGGACTAAACCTGGATGTCAAATTAAATTACAAAGCACACATACAAGCAATAATTAATAAGGCAGAGAAAGTGATATCCATGCTCTATGCTTTAATTCACAGAAATAGTAAGGTCACGATAAAAAATAAACTTATTATCTATAAAATGTGCATAAGACCAATATTATTATATGCTTGCCTCATTTGGAGTAACATCTGTTAAAATCACTACAATAAAATACAACTTATACAGAACAAATGTTTAAAAATGATAAATTATGCAAAGCCTAGAACAAAAATAGTAAATTTACATAAAGAATTAAACATGTCTACCATTAACGAAATAGTCAAAAACCATACGATCAAATTCTATGAAAATAAACTTAACACACTATAAATTCTAAGCAATATTTGTAATACTAAATATAATCCATGGAACAAATACAAAGTTCCTCATCAGATGATAATTAATAATAAATAAGCCGAAGGGCTATCATTGTTATATATATATATATATATATATATATATATATAGTTTATTTAGTAAGTAAGGCAATAAACGAAGAATAATTCAGGTTTTGATTGAAATTTTTTCCTAAAAATAATTTAAATATAAATACTGAATCAAAAGTAAATGCTCTTTACAAATATGCAATGTGAATTCTATTATTAGTAGAGTCCATTAGGACAGGAATTATAAATTAACAATATTATGTTTAAAACTTGTATTTGCAAATATATTAATAAAGAATGAAAAAAGTCAAAAAGTCCGACGGCATTCAGTTTTACTAAAACTTTAGCATAGATAAGAAGTCTTTTTAAAGACTTCTTGCAAACGTTAAGAGAACTTTTAAATAGCTAAAGTATTTTTCAAGACATCTAACCTCAGCCTTTTTCAAGGCTCTATACGAAATCTTAACAGTCTTTTTCAAGACTAAATAGCCTTTTTCAAGGCTTCGTAAGAAACATTAACAGTCTTTCTCAAGACTAGATTACAAACTAACCTTTTTAAAGGCTAACGTTTCTAATCAGTCCGTAAGTCGTCAAGTTCTTCATCAAGTCGTCGTCTCAAGCCATTAAGTCCTTCATCAAGTCGTCGTCTCAAGACACCATCTGTCAATTTCAAGATTCGCTCAAGTCAATTTAGTCGTCTCAGCCTACAGCCAGCTCTAAATTAACGAGTTTTTACGAAGATCAAGGAAACCAAGCCATCTCAACAGCGTCACTTTGAAGTCATTGCAGCCTAGCAAAAACACACTTTACAACTGGGTTTGCCATTCAGGTCCACTGAAGACCGAAATAAGTCGCCTTCTCCGTTACAATGAGCGTCACAATAATCATAATATAAGCGTCACATTGAAGGACGCATATATGTACGTAGTCGTAGAGAAAAAGATAAGGATATAAAGGAATACTATACTTTTACACTACAGAAATGTTATTTTCATGTGCGCTGTATTTTAGACTGAAGGTACGCTGCTCTTAAATGTTATTATTATTATTATGTATTTTATAACCTCTTGTTTGTTTATACTGTTTTATTAACGTTTTTATTCAGATATTTTTATGGTAACTAGTGGTAAATATTTATTGTTCGTTATCAAGAAAAGAAAGTGAAAGGAGATTATTTATTGTATTTAGAGCTGGTTAAATAAATAATTTGTTATAGAACAACTTTAATTGTCTTAGTTTTGTGATCCCTCTTGAAATTTCTCACCACCTTGACTTCTCTTGTGCGATTTCTGGTTCTAGAGACCGAGACGAGAACTTTAGGTACACTCTTATTTGAGTTTATACACCGTCTACGGGTGACCAAGAATACGGGATCCATGTCGTTACAATGTTATCAAAAAGAAGCTCTTTCAGAAAACATTTCAAAAATTACTATGATACATTTCTTGTCACAATATTTAGGATTCAAATGTTCTCAACATTTTTTTTTACTACCCCGAATAACATTTATATTTTAAAGAAAGAAAATAGTCAAGTAGTTAGGCCAATACAATGAATTATAGTTGTAGAAAAGTTTTGTTAACGTGTTTTTTACTTTTTTTTCAGATCTGGAATATTCTATGCGTGCAGATGAATTATCTGAAGCATCTACTGTGATTATTGGTGATAGTGAATCATTATACCGAGAAAATAATGAAAGTAGTGGTGTCTCTGAGAATGATTGGTCCTGTTCATCGTCAGTAAATCTGATTGGGACAAAAAAATCTATACAATCATTAGGATCAAATAATATCGACAAAAATAAGTCAGCTTCACTTGAACCTTCAAAGACTAACTTGGATATGGTAGTAAGTTTGAAAATTGAAGATTTTTACATTTATTAAATTTTTTAGCTGGTGCGTTGTAAAAACTTAGGGCCAGTTATTCAATCCGGGATTAAATTTTATCCGAGATAAAAGTACTGCCAACATAATAAAAAAATAATAATTCAGCGACGTGATATTGCTCTCAGTTAGTTTTCCATGAATTTGGTCATTTATTAAAATAAAAATAAATAAATAAATATATCATAACAATAATAATAATAACCTCTTGTTGTGTCAATTAAACTATTTTATAGTAATAATACAATTATAAATTAATAATAAAGAACGCAAGAAGCACACCCAATTTAAGATTCTATTGAAAAATAAAATGTCCTCGATGATATGATTACGAATTCGATAAACTAGTTGAGTTTTGTCACATGTTTAGGAAGGAAGTTTTATGAATTTGTAAGTTAAGGAGTTTTTGGAGTTACTGCTGTTAGAAGTATTAAAAACTATGGCTTAATTTATGAATACCCTTTCAACTACTTATGCGTCAGATAATAATAAACTAATTATTGATTGGATTAGATTCTTTGGTTTTGATAAGAATAAGAAAATTTTGAACAAGTGGGTCCGAATTCAACAAAAGTTTTTATCTAATACTTGTACCAAACATTCAATCCCTAGTAACCTGTTGTTACTAAAGCCAAGCCAATAAATAATGTTTTATATATAATAAATACAACGTATTTTCATAATTTGATGAAATTACCAATAATAATCAAAATAATAATGTATTCAAAAAACATTAGGTCATAGGCAATAAGAGGTAATGACAGAGTTGAACGACGAAATCGACAGCGAAGAAACGACCATTAATTTCTATTCAGTTGAACTAAAAAATTCAAAAATTTTGTTCATATGCAAAATATCAACATTGCAACTTTTTTTTCAACATGAACTTAATAAACATAACATAAGAAATAAAAGTATATCATTTCAAGTTTTCCCACGTCCAGTTATGTCAATTAATAAAGAAAATACTGTGAGGCAAAATAATTTTGGAAATATTATTTAAACTTGATCTTCATCATCTTCGTCGCTCTGATAATCAATATTATTTCCTTTAATTTTTTGAACTAATAAAAATTCTTTTTTAATTTGCAACTTCAATAACTCAATCTCATATTTGTGTTTTTCATGCGCGTTTTGTAATAATAGTAAAACAAGTTCATCCTTAGGTTTTAAACGAATTTCTTCATCAGAAAATTTACTGTTGGGCTTATTTTGAGTTCCATTTTTAACTTTCAACGGAGCACTTATAGCTGACTTTAAATAAGACGGGCCTCCTTTTGTCCAATCATTGATTTGATTATTCCTCACCAAATACTAAAAAAGAAATACAGATTTGTATGTTTTAAAACTCTATACATACTTGAATAGACAAAATGATAGTATATATTTACCTCAAATACATCACTTTCGGATCCACAATCGTTTTCTTTGTCATTATCGCTAATAATATCATTAATTGTAGACTCATCAGCATCATTATCGAATTCATTGTGTAATCCTTCCACAGTAAGATGATGCATAACATTTAAAGCAGCATCAAAAACTGGATCACTTGAGATAATTTTCCCTCCTCCACCTGTAAGAAAGAAAAAATGTATAAAATATTGTTTGATTCAATTTTTTTACGCTATTACTGTTCAATATACATCAATAATCAAAAACTTTTCCAGTGTATTAGCTTAAAATTAATTATTTTGATAATAATTAACTTATTTATTCATAATTGTTGTAAAACACGAAGGCCATTGCATTTTCGATTTCGGTGATTATATGAATGTAATTATTAGGTATGATGTCATATCGGCTGTAGATCGATTTATCCGTTATTGATAAGAAAATAGAAAGAAGTTAAAACTAATATTTAAGTGTATTCACCTGTTCCCATGCTTTGTTCTTTTAACTTTTTAGAATATTTCTTAGCTGCAGTTTCCATATTTTTCCAAGCTAATTGCAGGCTTTCAGCAGATCGAAAAGGAAATGATTTTTTAAATTCGGAACTTATTTGATTCCAGGCCTCAAGTTTTGTTTTTGATGAAACTTTATCAGTTGTCTTACACTCAACAACAGTTTTTTTTGCATCAACTAACTGAACTAATAATAGTTTTTCGTCTGAGCACATTCTGGTCGTTCGATTGTTGTTTGTCTCTCGTTTTTTTAAATTATCCATGTTTATTCTTAAAAAAAAATTACGTAATTAAATTAGTAAAATAAATCACTTCCTTCGTTACTTCGTAAAGTAAAGTGAACAAAAAATTCAAAATTTTTTTAATTATTTCTTGTTATTCAAAAAAAATCATCAAAGTCGAATACGTTAAACAATTAAAATTGTATACAGCCCGAGAATTTTTTATTTATTTTTTCAAAAAAGCCAAAAAAATTAAAAACTACATTTAAGTAAAATACATATAAAAGTCAGTCTTGAATTTAATCTATTTACTGTAATTTATTACAAATATATTTTTTATAATAAATTTAATTATTTAATTCAGGTGACAAAAAAAATTTTTATATAAAAATTTAATTGAAAACAATAAAAATTGATAATTGAGAAAAAGGTTAGGCACAACGATTAAATTATTACCGAGTTTTTGATGTGATATTTATAATTTCTTCTTTACTTATCAAACGTTTTTTAGATCGTTGATTTCGACAGATAGTATAATTTTAATATGTATTTATTTGTAAATTTGTTAAAACTTGCTTACCGAATTTGTATATTAATCAATATGAATAACAAAAATAATCAACATGAATGATTATTCTTTTTTTAATTGAACTTCAGATGTTTAGACACAAAAAATAGAAATAAAATAATTCAAAAATAGCTTACCATAAAGTAATTTAAATAATATAAAATTATTTTCAATCTCTGCCAATTAAACTGCAATTAAAAAAAATTTATTCATTAAATTTCAAATAGATTATGTTTATGTATTAGCAGAACATATATTTTTATACCCGTCAAAATATTCATCAATGAAAATTCGTCGCAAGTTAACGTTTCCAATTACGGGATTTTGCACTTCTGGAACAACTTGATATTTTTCGACCGGAATTATTAATTGGGCTCGATGCTTTTCTCGTCTCAGCATGTTATGTAAAACAGCAGTAGCTACAATTACAGTCAGAACTCGATCAACTTTCCTAATTCTCATTCCATTTAATACCGCAAATTGTCTAGACCAAACACCGAATGTTCGCTCTATAAAATTTCTAGTTCTGATCTGAGATTCGTTATATAGTTCTGCAGCACTCTGCGGATTTTGAAGTGGAGTTAACAAATAAGATGAATTTGCATATCCAGAATCACCCAGAAGCAAAGCATCGCCAAAGGAATTATTTTCAAAAAAATTACGAATTCTGGAGTTGAGAAAAATTGTTGCATCATGAGTTGAGCCTGGCCACCTTGCTACGATGTCAATAATTTCCAAGTGGGCATTGCATATAACTTGCACGTTTATAGAAAAACATCCTTTTCTATTCCGGTAAATTTCAGCATCATTGCCACCAAAAGACCCAACTTTAACGTGTTTACAATCAATACAACCAACAACTCGGATAAATCGAGCCGTTTGATAAAATTGAACTTGATTTTCCAACAACTCTCTTGGAGTTCTCGGAAAATAGATAAATTCATGCCGCCATGAAGCTATTGTTCGGCAAAGGCTGTGAACTATTTTAAAAACTGTGCTTTTAGAAATCCCAACAAAGTCTCCTATCGTTATGTGAAAATTTCCAGTAGCACAAAAGCGCAGTGTAACTAGTAGTTGTGTCATAGGACGAACTGCATTATTTCTGAAAAAGAATTTGCTTTTTTATTCGTGGTGATTGATTGTTGTTAATAATAATAATTATAATTTTAGTTTGCATACTTGATCTGAGTCTAAAATAACTATAAATCATAGTAATAAATATAAATATAATTAAATATAATGTTAATAGTTTACCTCTCTGTAAATAATTCAAAATATCCAATTAATCGATGTAGCAAAAGCAGCGTAGAGTTTTTGGAAAACCGAAATCGGTCTATAAATTGTTTTTCACTCAGGATTTCAAAATAATTATGACGGACACGAAATATTGGGATTGGTATTTGTCGTTCTATTATATCAAAATTATTATCATCATCGTTATCATTATCCGAATCATCGTCGGAAGATAAAACGAAATTAATAATGTTCTCCATAAACTATGATAATAAATCGCGTCCAATATAAATCTAAAGACACTACAGCCTTTGTACGTGATAAGTTGAAATGTGAAAGAAGATATAATTATAATATTATTTAATTTAATTTTATTTATTTACAACCAGCAAGTTGTCACGGAGGTTAATATTTCTGTGACATGTGGCTAATGTTTATTTATTTTAATTCAAAATAAGTTACTGAATTCAGGGAGAACTACTCGTAGGCAATATCACTGTGCTAAATTATTTTTTTTTTATTATATTGGCAGTACTTTTATCTCGGATAAAATTTTATCCTGGATTGAAAAACTGGCCCTTAGAAATACTTATTCGTGGAGTTTATTTGTTAATACTCAATTTTCCACTACATAAAAATGAAGACTGCTAATAAATAAATCAAAAATCGATAAATCAATTTTTAAGTCAAGATGAGGCGATTTTACAGTCAAAACGAAAGAGGTTCTGTGGCTAATCTTGAGTCCGTATCTTGCAACACGATCTTGCACAAAGCACATATGTAGATGGAGATGTTAGAAACTAAGGGTTTTGATATGCAAAAATCTTTGCAACATCAGGTATTTGGGTCATTTTACGTCAAATCGGTATCTTTCAATTTGAATTTAAAACTTTTCTGTTATCATGAAACGAAGATTTACAATAGAAAAAATTTTTTTTCTAATTTTCATAGAAAGTCATTCCAAATTAGAAAATTGACTATTTTGTCGGCATTACACTACAGAAAATCTTTTACTAATTCTCACTTTGGGTGCATTTCACGTTTTAGTGTGACAAATATTATCAGCGTGCCTTATTTCTTTACCACTCTATTTTACAATGGCCCATGGTAATTCTAGTTCCAAGTGAAGTGAGCTACATGACAGAAAATTAAATTGACCGTATAGTCTAGTCAACAAGTGCCTTTTAGGTGAAAATTTTTTCGAAGGCTCCGAAAAATATGATTGAGGTGTCATTCGATTCGTTATCACATCTAGAAAGTTTTTGAAAAAATTGAAGATGCGCTCGCAAAAATTACAAAAGTTATAAACAATATGCTGAAAAAATAAAAGGTGGTTTAGTTTTTTGCTTATATCTCAAAAACTTTTTGAGATTTCTAAAATTTGAAAAAAGTTCCAAAAAAGGAGGAAATTTCCTAAAAAAAATCTTAAATCACGGAATTGTATGATAAATATTTATAATTTTTACAGAGAACTGAAAATACGCCCAAAAACGGGTACTTGGGTATCCGGAAGCCACGCCCCTTTGGTACCTTTTAACAAAAAATATTATTTAAACATATAAAATATTAAAATTAAAAATTGAAAAAATTCAGGCACTTACAGAATAGAAAAAATAAATAATAATCTGTCATCAAAAATTTTTTATCGCGATTTTTCATTAATTTATGCATTAGTTGATTAACAATTTTTTATAGCTTGTACATCAATATTGCAAGTGAGATAATTGTTAAACTATGAATCTCAAATTTTTTTCACTTCGCTGAGCTATTTTTCAATAACCACAGAATGGATTCTCGTCGGTAGAACTAAATAATTGTTAATCCCCACATTGTTATTAACAATTTACGTCGGTGAAAAATTAAAAAGTTAAATAAATCCTGTAAAAAAATTTTTTTTTTTTAAATTACTTTGATTTGTTTTCCTATTGACATAAGCGACTTAAAAATGATTTTTTAAAATTTTTATCATTTATTGTTTAGAAAATTATAATAAACAAATGTGTTAATTATTAGTAATTTGAAAAATTTTTTTTTGAATTCATAATCTTCAATACAAATTATGATTTAAAAAAAAAAAATTCGTTTCTTAAAAAATTTTTTTCTTGCTCAAAAACGGTTTTGTTAATTAACAATTCTTTTTTACCATTTGCATTCAATATTAAGGAACCATTTTTTTTTAAATCATAATTGATGTTTCTCTTTGATAGCAAAAAAAAATCTGATTTGTTTTAAATTTTCATTGTTTATTAAATAAACAATTTGTTATAATCAATTACATTTTTTCGGTATATTTTTTTTCTTACTCTATTCTATGAAACACAAAGAAGTAACTACTTTTTCTTGATAAAAAAAATTTATTTATATTTTTTATTGAATTTTAAAAATTATTGCCTTTTATACTCCATTAGTCTCACCTGATTTTTCATGTTTAAACTAATTATATCTTGTTAACTAATTGCAATACGATAAAAAAAATTAAGACTTAATTGTTCTTCATTAATCAAGGAATAAATTAAGTCCAAAATTTATGATCTTAACTGATTATTTAATTAGTTTGTACCTTTTGTTATAAAAAAGTGCTGAAAAAAATTTTTTTTTTATTTTATGTTTAATTATCTTGTAAACTATTTGCAATACGTTAAAACATGTGAAGACTTAATCGTTCTTTATTAATTAAAGAATAAATTAAGCTAAAAATTCATGATCTTAACTAATTATTCATTTAATTTATATCATTTTTTATAAAAAAAAAAAAAAAGAAAGATCAAGAAAACACAGAAGATTATGAGCCACCATCTAAAGACGATCTTAGTTAAACATTTACTGAAGACAAAAATTGAATAAATAAAATATATTGACTATAAAAAATTATTATTAAAGAAATTTACTTGTATTAAACACGATTTCTTGTTTTATTTGTTTTACCAAAATTACTTTTCTTACTTTAATAAATATTAATACATAGGCTTTTTAAAAACTAGAAATAAACAAGAAATCGTGTTTAATACAAGTAAAAACATCAAAAACTTTCTAGATGTGATAACGAATCGAATGACACCTCAATCATATTTTTCGGAGCCTTCGAAAAAATTTTCACCTAAAAGGCACTTGTTGACTAGACTAGTAGCAAAATAACTTGGAGGGCAAATAAAAAATTCGAAAAACGGTTGATCCTGCAGGCCATCTCTGGAACTTCTTGCTACATACAAGTTCAAAATGCTTGATAAATGGTATATTCTCAAGTTTTCGAATCTCTTTGGACTCGAAAATTAAGTAGTTGCATTGCAGCTTCCTAACAGCATGAACTGAAAAAAGCAGCCAAGGAAGATGTTTGAACGGAAGCGTCCTAGAAACGCTGAAACGGATTATTTCTGCTTCTTAGTTACCTCTATTATTTGTTTAGGGCGCCACTGGATTTTTATTCACAGTATCTAGAAACTGGACCAGAGCTTGGAGTAGTTCTACAGGGTCGTGAGAGATTGCTAGGAAGGAAACAAAAATCATCAAATGAAATTCATTTTCAAACTTATTTTATTTGACCAACCCTTTTACATTAATAAAACCCCTTACAATTAATTAACACTTAAATCTAAGCCTTATTCGCGTTTACGCAACGGTTTCCTATCAAAGTAAATTATTCCCGACGATAACTTCATATGGAGCGTCTATATCGCGGTTTTTAACTTATTCCCTTTGCACCCCCACCTGAGCGTCTATGCAAAGGTTTCTAAGTGTGCCCAGGAAACAGAGGAGGATACCATGAATCCCTAGGCAAAACTGTAATCGTATTCACATGCACACACAATATTAATTATCCAAACACACGAAATAATGTTTTCCCATAATTTCACAAATTAATTTTTTCAAGTTATATTCGAATTCAATGTAAATTAATTTCTTAATTAAAATCGGACTAACTAATTTGCCTTAATCCATTTATTCCAATTTATCCTAATCCATACTTCATTTTAAAATTCTTAACTAGTTTATTGCCATGGTCTTAATAATACAACAATAAATATTTAATTACAAAAGGTTTTCGTATCTTGAATTAATAGATTAAAATCTGACGACAGAGGTCTTAATAATCTGGCTAAATAGTGTTCGCTACGTCCGAAAATTTACAAATTTTTTTTTCATTAATTTAGTTTTGTCAATTTTATTTTTGACAGAACTTTGTAAATTAATTTTTGTTATGTAATAATTATTTAATTTATGAATAATTAATTACTTTAAATGGTTTAATTATTTAATATTTAGTCCTAGCGTGTTAGGCTAATAGACCAGGAACTCTTGAGACTTACTTTATTGAGAAAGATAGGTTATGATTAAATGATTAGATTTGTAGTCTTTAATTTAATACATTGTAACGATGTTTACCATGTTAAAGCTCGACTAACCTCGGGCGTATCCGAACATGTACAACAGATTGACCGCTGACACTATATAAGCGCGTGCAACCATGCTGTTGGCGCTCTTTTAGATTTGTATCTTAAGCCATAGACCTCTTGCCGCCTATTACTGCCAGAAGCCTATGGTGCTTTTGCTCAATTTACCAGAGTTTGCCATTGTAATTGCAATTATTAGTCTCTTGTACTATTGCACTCTCGTTGCTGATTAAATTACGGGTACCTTTAACCCCTCTCGAATGGATAACTAGTAAATTGAGCAGGCAGAAAAGTAGTTTTTTCCTATTTTGTAATAAATAGTTTGATTCCGTTTTTGATTATTTTGTGATAAATAATCCTATCGTTTTGATTATTTTGTGATGAATAATCCAATCCGTTTTGGTTATTTTGTGATAAATAATCGTAATTTTACTTTACTGATAATCTGACCAGTATAAGTAAAATTTATATCAGTGTTACGTTCTCAGAATTTCGCCTAAAATTATTGTTTTTACTATTTTATAAACATTATATTTTAAATAAGCATATTCAATATAAATTCTCCGAATGCACATTAAGAGATAGCCGTTGCTTAGCTGGTTATAAAAACTAATCTGGAGCTCATTCAAGTCGGTAGATCTAGAGACTCTCGAGTGCAGAGATCTCAATCCTCAGGCTTGAACCTCTCCAGATCCTCAAATTTTGGTTTATATAGAGTCATTGAACTAGCACCGCTTTTTGTTCAAGCACTGCAAGTTTCCAGGATTGGGAGGTGTTACGTTCTCAGAATTTCGCCCAAAATTATTTTTTTTTTATTATTTTATAAATATTATATTTTAAATAAATTTATCTCGTTCAATTCTCCGAATGCACATTAAAAGATATCCGTTGCTTCGCTGGTGGCTTGATCAGCAGCTTAGTAACGGAAATCTCGCGATAAGGCATCGGCAGAGAGTCACCGCGGTCGCGGATAGTCCAAACATCTTGCGTCAGCATGGGACCCGGGCCTCGATGACTCTCTCAGGGAGTAACCTGAGCTGCAAACATGGCTGAAAATCTGTTTATAAAAATTAATCTGGAGCTCATTCAAGTCAGTAGATCCAGAGACTCTCGAGTGCAGAGAGCTCCATCCTCGGACTTGAACCTATCCAGATCCAATAAACCAATTACACTAAATATATAGTCCAAATATACTTATTATGGGGCGGAGCGCTTTATAGCAGTTCCAACCCTTATAAGAAAACCTTCCGGCTAAAGCGCTAGCCAGCGTTTCGCCAACCTAACCCTCCTTCTGGGCGAGCGCTTAATCAGCGTATCCCCAGGTCCCAAATCTTCGGCAAAAGCGCTAGCCAGCGTTTAGCCAGCACCAAAATTCCTGTACGTAAATGCCTCACGGAATACGGTCACGCCGATCGGGTCGCTCGGTACGAGAAGGTCGTCGTCGCTTGGCCCAGCCATTCTATTTATCGTTGCCGACAATCGACGCCGAAACTCCAGTCGAACCGCGGACGGAAGTAATACGTAACGCGAGACCAGTAGTGAGAATAGCGGACGACGAGATCTTAATTGAACCTCGAATAAGGGTAGTTCGAACCGCCGAGGAAGACTCCCCTAAATCACCCACGAGCCGAGGTCCACCGGGCCAGTCCATCTTCGTCAGCAACAACCGCCCTGCCTATTGGACAGACATCACCAGGGCTTGGAAGCTGGTCCCGATCGAGGTCCCAGAGGTTCACCCTCCAGGAGGCGTTATTCCCATCAACGACCCCAGGTACGGGTATTATTCCGAGGAGTTCTTCCAAAAGACGGGTCACGACATCTTTCCGCCGTTCGAGGCTAATTATTAAAAAAAAATCTCAATGAATTAATTACATCCAAAATTTGGGAACGTAACAATCAGTTAATTTACTTTAGTTTAAATTATACTGATTTACTACGTGTTTAAAGAGTGAATGTTTGCTAAGTGGAGCAACAAGTTGTGATATATTATTTATTGTTCTGAATAAATCATATATTCAACGAAGATCCAGTCTATTGTGTTGCTCTTCGTCCCACGTCATCCAATTCTAGGCTGAGGTTGAGGGTGATTTCACTACAACGTGCAGCAGAGCCATTTCCAGTTCATACCAGGATGCTGACCATCTCTTGAACTCCAACTAAGTCGAATACTAAGTATTGGTGTTGGTAATTTAGTTGATTGTAAGGCATTAGTTCGAGGTATTTATGATTAGATCTAATTAGTAACCCGAGTCTCTGTTAGCCGGCAGAACTCACTATTTGAAACGAGCCCTGAAGAGTTAGAGTCTAATTCATTAATTAATCAATTTAATTAGTAAATCATTTAATATTTAATTTAATTAAACTGATCAATAAACCTCAATCGGTTTCAAGAGGTCCATATTGTTTCAATATATATTGTTTAAGAATCAAATTAATGTTCAAAAATTACAATTTATATATAACGTTTAGTTTTGAATCTATTTAATACAATGAGTAACGTTTCAAAATTGTACCTGGTTTGTATCTTTCGATTGATTTTATAAGTTTCACTAAAACTGATTTGAATTAACACTTTATTCTTGATTTACGATTTTAATATTTGTTAGATTGGTGTAGTTATTTATTATTGATATAGTGTTGCACTTCACTTTTGAATATTAATTTTTTTGTACTTGATTTGAACTTATCTTAGGCCTATGTTAACACTAGGATGTCCTAGACACGAGAAAGCGAACACCCAGCAGTTTTTCGGGTCCGAGATTTTTGTGGGCCCTTGGTTGTTAATTGGAGGGAGAATTGAATAACCAATTAACACCGGAGTTTCGGGGACTCTTACCCTCTCTTCGGAGGTGTCGGAAAAATGCTGTGGTGGCGGTTTACCCTGTATATTAATGTACAAGTTACATACTATACTTGTACGCTTGTACACTTATACACTGTACAAGTATACACCGTACAACTATACCCCGTATAACTACACCGTACAATTATACATTGTGCAGCTACACATTGTACACTTATACACTTACTTGTACACTTATGATGATGTATAGACGCATCTATACACATACACACACACAAATTCACAAAGAGATCTTAATGTTATTTGTGTTTTACTATATGAAAATTTTAGATATTAAACATTTACTAAACTTAATTAATATTTAAACAGTTTATTTTAATGATTTTATCAATAATCAAATGATTTATTTGACGATTGATTACTTTTTCAATAAACAATTAGTCAATTCCTGTTAATAATTAATTTGCTCAATTATATGTTTTAACATTTACACGCTATTTATTTACTAACTATACAATTTGAGTCATTATTTATTATTTTTACCTTGAATTATTTATTATTCTCAACACGTTGTCTAACTAAATTTATTTTAAAAGGTTGTCTAAGAAGTTATACTTAGTATTAGAAAATTATTATTTTTCAGACTCAAACTATTTTATCTTTTATGACTAATATTTAAACAGTAGAAAGGAATAATGTTTTCTTTAACGAGTTTATAATGATAACAATTTCCCAGTCTGGGTTCGAGTACCGCAATGCATTTAAGAAATACCTTCGGAAAATTTTGGATATTTTTTCTAATGTTTAAAACTCCATTTACTTGTTTGTTCAGGTTTTAAAGTCGTAAATGCATTGAGGTCTCAGACTGATTACGGAAAATTCCCTGGGTCTGTTACAAGAGTCGAACGAGACCTTGATAATCACACTCGAATTATCTTTTACAATCGTTAGAAAAAAATGAAGTAAAATCCTACTCGATTTTTTTATAATTAATAAATATGTAAAGAAAATAGTACTAGTCCTGTCTTGCCAGGGTTCACCTTTAAAGACCTGACTATGCACTATTCTTGAATGTGATCGAGAACGCGCTGCATCCTCAACCTCAATTCTTCCGGATGAGAGCCTGTGACGAGAATTGCCACATCGTCGGCGTAGCCAACGGCATGTATCTTCTTGTCATTCAGCTCTTTCAGAAGACTGTTGACTATTAGTAGCCATATCAGAGGTGATGAGACTTCGCCCTGTGAGCAGCCTCTCTTCACATGTGCCTCAACGTTATTGCTAAGTTCGGTGCTAACCGTCCTGAGCCTGAGCATATTGTGGATCCACCTTGTAATGGAGTCTTCAATTTTAAAGTCCTCTACGGCGTTCCGTATTGATTCGAATGGGGTATTGTCGAAGGCCCCTTCGATATCAATTAATACACCTCGTACGGCTTGTTTCCTATGAAAGGCTCCTGCTACGTATTTTACTACGCTGTGAAGGGTCGTTGCAACGGACTTGCCCGCCTGGTATGCATGTTGAGATTGGCGTAGTGGTTTGTGTACCAGTGCTCCATCTCTTATATACCTGTCAATCAGTTTTTCTAGTGTTTTCAGTAGAAATGATGAGAGGCTTATGGGTCTGAAGAATTTTGCTTGGTCATACGAGATTTTCCCCGGCTTAGGTAGAAAGACTACCCTGACCATCCTCCATACAGACGGAATGTAGCTCAGTGCCACGCAGGATCGGAAGATGTGCAGTAGGTGCTTCAGCAGGATCTCTACCCCCTCTTCTAACAGAGCAGGCAGGATTCCGTCTGGTCCAGGACTCTTGTAATTGTCAAAGCTTACCACCCATCTTACTCTGTTTGATGTTATAGCTTTGACAGCTGTTCTCCAGTCCTTGATCCGTGTGTCCACGTATGATTCTCTTGCTTCTTGTTGCGCATCCCACGTTCTCGTTAATTCTGAGCCCGGGAAATAAACTCAAAAAGGTAAGCAACCATTTCTTCGTACGACTCAGTCTCCCTCCCATCTAGAAGTGTCAAACCATTGAGTGTCATTTTTTGCCCTGGAGTGAACACTCGGCGGAGGCGAGCAACCACAGGTTGTTTATCTGTTTCCTCGCAGAAGTGCTTCCAGGCGTTTAGCTTTGAGATCCTAATGTTTCTTTTGTACTCTTTCTGTGCCTCCTTATAGTTGGCCCATTCGGCAGTACCATTAATCTTCATAACATTATTCAGTAGTTTCCTGGATGTTGAGCGCAGTTTGCTGAGCTCTTTGTTCCACCAGGATACTCTCTTTTTATTGTTTGTCTTCTTCGGAGGACAGGCTACCTCGTAGGACCTTAGGATTGAATCCTGTAGGTCTCTGGTTGCCAGCTCTATGCTCTCCTTGGTCCACAGTTTCCTGCTGGTCTTGCTAAGCCTGCTTCCTAGTTCCGCTCTATAGCAGTCCCAGTCTGTACACTTTGGATCCCTGCATGACCTTGTTTCCCTTTTCGGAGTGTCTCCTAAGATAGAGAACGTTATTTGGCGGTGGTCTGAAAGGGTGTCCTCTTTGCTTACCCGCCATCCTGATATTGATTGGGCAATCCTTCGGGAGGCCAATGTTATGTCAATTACTTCTTGTCTTAGTGAAGTAACGAATGTTGGTCTGGATCTTCTGTTGAGAATCTCTAGATCAGTGCTGGATAGGTGCTCTAAAAGAGTTGAGCCCCTATCGTTGTTGTTTGAACTGTCCCATACCACATGGTGCGCGTTAGCGTCACAGCCTATGATAAGAGGTAAGTTCTTCTCTTGGCAATGCTGAATTAGCATTTTGACCTCCTTTGTGGGTACCTCGTCCGAATCGTAGGGAAAGTACGCTGAGGCTACAATGAGCCTGGTCCTGACCCCTTGGATCTCGATCGTGGTTGACGCCACCGCAAGGTCTCTAGTGCATAATTTGTTGATTCTGATTGCCTCGAGTCTTCTGTTTATGAAGATACAGGCTCTCGGACTCAACTCGGATTGACACTGGATAAGCTGTCCTTGGTCTCTGCTTAGCAACACAGAGGCCGCTTTGCAATGCTGCAAGTTGTTTTGCGCGAAGCAGATTCGCATTTCAGTTATTTTCACTGAGCTGCCTTCTCCTGTTTCCTGCGCGTATACGGGTCGGGTTTGGTTGGGATGGGATTGGGGATTGGGATTCAGGGTTAGGGGGCAGATCTTGACAGGATCAGGCCTTTGAGCCATTATCTGTCTCGACCCGGGTAGAGTCCTCTGCCTTTTGGGTTGAGGACTCCTTGGGTGGAGGGTTGACCCTGAATTGAGGAATGGTCGTTTGCAGACCCTTCTTCTTCAAGGCCATCTCCTCCTTTTGGACCCTATCAACGAACTCTACCCAGCCCGAAATGAGGCGCAAGCCCCATTTTGGTCAGGTCCTCCAGCGACCTCTCGTCTACCCCGAGAATACAATTGAGGTTTTTGTCCACGACCCGTCTATCCTAAATCCTCCACATCTCTGTGGAGAGTCCGGGATTTTGGCGGGACAGTCGCCTCAAGATGATTTCGTTGCTCTCCCCTGCTGAGTTGGGGAAAACAGCTGTCATCTTTTTGAGCCTAGGCAGCTTGTCTCTCTCGGCAACGATGAGAGACGCGCCGTCCCAAGGCTTAAGAGTAGGAACCGTAGTTCTTAGCCTGTTTAAAAATAGAATAAAATAAAGATATAATTCAAAATTGTTGGTTATAATTCAAAATTATAATAAATAAAAAATGTGGCGCCACCTATTGATCATTATGAGTACTCTAAACAACATCACTAGCGATATATATATATATATATATATA
>JZSA01005082.1:12500-34608 GCA_000956155.1 Cotesia vestalis | reverse complement strand
GTGTGTGTGTGTGTGTGTGCGTGTGTGAACCTCTTATAACTCTTAAACGGCTTGACCAGTCGGATCAAAATAGGTGGCGATCCAAAGAGTATCAATGCCATTAAATTTCGTAAAAAGTTGGATTGATTCGGTTGGCTAGATTTTGAGAAATCTAAAAAACAAAATTTTCAAAAAATTGTTTTTTTTTTGGAATAACTTCTAAATAGCATGACCGATCAATTCCAAAAAATAACCCGCTTTTAAGCTTGAAAAACCACGTCGATTGCCGCCAGTCTCGTCAAAATCCGCTGATTCGTTCAAGAGTTATTGAAAACGAAAAATTTCGAAAAAAGTTTTTTTTTACATAACTTCGAAATTTCTTCTTGAATCGTTTTCGGTGAAATAAAATGATAATTAGAGCTGAAAAAAAAAACACGTCGATCGCCACAAAGAACGTGAAAATCGGTTGATTGGTTCCTGAGTTATCGTTGTCGAAAAAATTAGGAAAAAGTGAATTTTTCAAATTTTTCTAAGATTTTCGGTGTGATCAGTTTGTGTTCAAGAGTATATTATAGAATTTAAAAAACTGGGTGGAATGCTGTTAACTGCGTGAAAATCTGTTTATTCATTCAAAAGTTATTGCAGTTTGAAAATTCAAAAAAAACTATTTTATTAAACTTCAATCATACTTTTAAGCTCGAAGAGCTTAAAAGCTTAGAATAGCTCATTCTTTGAGCTTGGGGAGCTCGAAGTAATATATTAATTATATTTTTGAGCTCGAAGAGCTCAAAAACGTCATAAGTTCAATTTTAAGCGCATAGATATGGAATTAGCGGGCAGTTGCAGTAATAGCCTTTAAAGTCAACCGTTTTCCAGATTTTGTTGGTAGTTTTCTTAGGATCACTTTAGACCCAAACATAGTAAAAATTTTCGTGGTCATATCTAAAAACCAGACACTTGAAGCTACAATTTGCTTTTTTTGTTTTTGCTGTACGATTATTTGCCTCGGAGTTAAAGCTCGTTGAGCATCACCCAAAAATTAAGAATTTTTTTTTACATCCCTTGAGTTTTGTTACTAGTGTATTTTAAAATGTAGTCTATGTAACTATTTATCAATATTGACTTACTTAAACTAATACATAATTCAAGTAACTACAAAGAAAAGTCAAGAAAAACGTATTTATATTTTGTTTGTGATGGTATAATTCAGATAACTATGAACTGTTATTACAGTGTACTGAGAGAGTAACTACGATAATTTGATTCGAATAATTAATCTTGAATTATCTTTCTGTTATTTTCAAGTCTGCCATTCCTATACTTTCAGCAAGCTACTAATTCTGGTTTTTTTTTTTTGTTCTAGTTAAATACCGAATGGGCACAGGTCGAAATAGTAAATTTGGTAAACGATGGTACTGGTCTTGGGTTTGGTATTATAGGCGGAAAAAGTACTGGAGTAGTAGTAAAGACAATTCTTCCAGGCGGCGTTGCTGACCGGGTAAGTATCTATAAAATACGTTTACTTTTTGAGTCGAAGAATAAATTAACATTCGACCTTCAAAATCTTCAGTGTGGTTTTGGAGGGTCATTTTGAAAGTTAGAGATTAGATTCAACATAGAAATCTATCTTAATTTTTCCCTCGAAATCCCTTTTACGGATAGCTTTGCATTTTTGAGGTTATAATTAGAACTCCAGAATCCACATTAAGCTCTTAAAAACCCAAAAATGTATAGAAATTATTTTGATGCAAACTTGAACCTTAAAAACCTTAAGTAAACTAACCTTTTATCAAATTCTAAAACGTTAAAAATTTCGATGATAATTGAAGGATTCATATCCATATAGATACTCATTACGAAATCTCGGGAACTATATACACAAAAAATAAATTTCTTGCGCCAAGAAAATTTTAAGGAAAACAAAAATTATTTTGGAGCAAGAAGAAATTTTCTTGGCTCAAGAAATTTATCTTGTCTCAAGAAACTTTGACTTCATACAAGAAATTTTCAATTTTCCTTGATATTTTCTTGAGCCAAGAAAATTTACACTCCAGTCAAGAATTTTTCTTTTTCAGTGTAGGACTTAGAAACGTAAAACTTGGTAGGAATATTACTCACGTTATGAAGAGGTCAGCTAAAAACGGATTTTAAGAAATTCCTCCCCCAAAGGGGATTGCGGGCGCGTTAACAATGAACAATTCCTATTTTTAAACTATAGCTCCAATAAACTCCAAATTTGGTAGGAATCTTCTGTAAGAGATGTAGAAATAATCTATGAACAAATTTTACGATAGCTCAACCCACAGGGTGTTGCGGGGGTGAGTTTAACAATGGAAATTCTTATATTTTAAGCCAAAGCTCCTACAGACTCCAAATTTAGGTAGAGTCATCTATATGTGATGCAGAAATGATCTAAGAGGGGATTTTACAACCACTCACCGCCAAAAAGGATTGCGGTAGTGGGTGTTAGAATGTGAAATTTACATTTCCATACTATAACCTCTGTAGACTCGAAATTTTGTAGAAGTATTTTATTTGTCATGCAGAAATCATCTTGAACAGGATTTTACAAAATTCTATTTCTAATAGAGATTGCGGGGCCGGGTGTTGAAATGTTAAATTTATGTTTCCAAACTGTAACTTCCACAGATTTCAAATGACTATTTTTTTTACTGTTTGAATAGAAAAAGTTAAAGTCAATTGTTTTTTTGTTTAAATTATTTCATTTGTTTTTATATAACCTAATTAATCTTATGATAAAACGTCAGTTCATAAACAGTTGAGAAGTGAATGAAAAATGTCAGACGAAAAGAGTATTGAAAGTTTATGTTTGTGTGCATATTATGTTCTGTTCTAAGAACTGGTCTCATGAGATAAAAGCTCAAACTTTAGGTTAGTAAGATTTGTACGATGTATTGATATATAATTAAATTAAAAATTAAAAATTTTCATTAATAATTCGACATTAACTATCAATAGACTCAAGAAAGTCTTATATTGGATATTTTACAACAGTTCGAATCACTTTAAGAGACAGAAGATTCCATGAAAGGATAGGTTGCTTTGAAGAGTACGACAACATAATTGAATTTTCCTCTGCATAAATTAGAGAGGTAAATGTCCATAAAAAAAAAAATAAAGTGATGATAAAGTTTAAGAATTAAATATAAATGTATTAAAAATTATTTAAATTTATCTAGAAATCGTTAATTGACGGAATTTACAACGCTTTAGTATACTTTCAAAAAATACGAACTTACTTTGAGAGAAAAGAACACGAACGAATAATGCGTTTGGTTAAACAGATAATACAACAGCAAGAGTGGAAATTAAAAACCAATTTTTTATTTATTGATTGTGATACTTGAAAACATAATAAATACATTTAATTTTAATACAACCCCATCAGATGAAAAAATATCGCAATTGAATCAACTGAAATAGAAGACGAAGAAGTCACAGAAGGAAGAGTAGACGAAGAAGTGGATAAGGGGAAAAACGAAGGAACAAAGGAAAAAAGGAGAAGATTGAAAAAATAAAGGAAGAAAAACGATTCAAAAAATAAAGAAGGAAGTTAGATAATGCCGGGAAAATAATATTTTCGATCTACATTGACGTGTATTTAGCTCTAAATTACGGTTCATTTTCGAACGACTGTTACGTTTCCAAATTTTGGGGCAATTAATTTTTAAATAATTTAAATCCAGATTTTGACCTCTTTAGAAAGTCGATAGATTCCAGGCTGGTTATGTCACTGATTTATCCGCGAAGTCCTTTTTAAAATTTAATTTATAAAATTTCGATATTACTTTTAATTCACCTGCCTTCAGGTAGGTGATCGATAAAGTGCCTGAACGCTGGCTAACAGGGTAAAATTACCTTAAATCGATGTCACCGGATATCGATAATTATTCGACGCAGCACTAGCGCGTCTCGATCTTCGGGCCTAAAGAGAGAGTAGGAAGAGGTAGTTTTAGGTTATTATAGGTGAGCCGTGCAGTAAAAAAGGGGGAAGTAGTGTGACCGCCAGAAAGAGTGCCACGGAAATTTCAAGAAGGACCGATCCCCGGAGTAGTGACGAGACGAAGGAAGCCAACTATAACTAGGACTTCATCCTCAATTAGTCAGTTAGATTATTGTCTTATTCGTCAAGGTATCAATAATTACTCTGTGAGAAAGAAGTGGACCGCGGTTTACCTAATACTCGGTTACTTTTCCATTTTCATTTATTCATTTGATAATTTAATCGACAATTATTTAATTAATAAGAATTTGACAATGTTCGTTAGTTTGGACAGTGATTTTCATGGGGATCTATACCCAAGAGTCACTCAGTCGACCTTAAAAGATAAGTTCTTTCAATATTCTCAGTGAGAAAATTCAATTAACTAAGCTTAGAAATAACAACACCGATAGAATTTTTTGAATGGGCTTCTAATCCGAATAACTTACCAAATATCATAGTTAAGTTTTCTCCAGAAGAAGATTATAATTCAGCATCAACTGATTTAAATGACAGATTTTTGAAAACGAAACCAGTTGTAGGAACTCAACAACTACATTGTATAATTCCGGACAAAAATGGTTGTTTGTATGTTAAAAAATTTTCAAACTCAGATGTACACAGAATTTGTAAAACCGTTGAATTATATTTATTTTATGATAGAAATAAAGTTTACGGAAAAAAAATCAGCATCAACTGATTTAAATGACAGATTTTTGAAAACGAAACCAGTTGTAGGAACTCAACAACTACATTGTATAATTCCGGACAAAAATCGTTATTTGTATGTTAAAAAATTTTCAAACTCAGATGTACACAGAATTTGTAAAACATTGAAACGCCAGAGAGAAAATTGATAAATAATTTTTTGTATTGTTTTTGTGAAATCATTGGATATAAACTGTATTGATCACTAAACTGAGTCATTATATTCGTAAATTAAATCTATAAATTGAGAATTATATCATAAAATCGTTGAATTATATTTATTTTAAAATTAATCGAAATTTTTCTTAAAAGAAAAAAAAAAGAATATGGCAGACTTCGAAAAAATGACGATTTTACTCAAAAATACCGATTATTTTAAATACTTGATCATGTTAAATTTTTTTCGTGTATTTTTTCGAAAAGTTCATTCAAAAACCAAAATTAGAAAAAAAGATACCCAAAAGTCAATTTTAAAAAAGTTATGGCTATTTGAAAATAAAAAAGGCCATTTTTTTGAAAAATTCATAACTTTCTTTGGGTTAGACAAAAAAATTTTAAAAAATTTTCTAAAATGTTTTTCAAAGGGTAGAAAAGAATGATGATGTTTCAGCTAAATCTAAAGAGGTCAAGATCAAAAATGGTCGATTTGGCATGAAATACCCCATATACACCCCACTACCCCAAAACTTTTTACACAAAATAATTAAATAATATAATGAAAAATAATTTTCCAGGAATAAATTTCAATATGTAAATCAAATAAATGTATTTTTCATGTATTTATATGTATTTACGTATTAATATGTGGTCCAGAGGTCCATGTCTGGACCATGTCCATGTGGTCCAGAGGTTGGGGTCGATTTAAAGTCGGATGTTTTCTGATCATGTCCGCGGTCGCTTGGTTTAGCTGTTTGACTGACACTGTTAAATAAATCAGTTTTCCCCACTTTGCTTCCTCTATGGCTTTTTCTGCGTTATTAAGAGTTCTTAAGTGGTTAGTCATCCGGTGAATGTTTTCATCTCTTATGATTGAGAATAATTGGGTCCTTTGTAGGTCGGTTACTTGTTTATTTATTGATTGTTGTAGGGATGCTGAAGTTCGGGCTAATTATTTGATTCGCTTGGTTATGTTTGTTTCATGGTTCAGGATTTCGTTGGTTTCGCTCTTAATAATGTGAGTGTTATTTTGGGACAGGTGTACTAATTCTCTGTTATCTTGATATAACTTGTCTAGCTCTTTGGTGATATGTTCCTTGTCACTGTAGTCCATGGTCCCAAATAATTTTCGTGCAATTGAGCCCACGAAGCCGAACCACGGTGCTCTATTTGTGCGGTTCTGTAGGTGTAATTCTTCAAGTCGTGGGTCTTCGAGGAACTGTCTTAGCCGGTGTTTTGCTTGTTCGACTTCGGCATATATTTCTCGGTGGGTGTTAGTCCTTAGGTACGACATGCAAGATGGATGATTTAATTTTAGGGAACATATCCCATAAGCCTCCCATAGATTTTGATTCAAGTTTGGATACAGAGGTATTAGTTTTTTGATGTTAATTAAGCTAATTAGTTGCCATTCTTCCCTGATGAGGTGGATTCTCTTGAACGGATCGTATAATAGTCCCGGATTCGCTTCCATTGGTTTTATTTTCAATTCCTCTGCGCTCCATGCCAAGTATCCGAGCCCCAGGAGAAGTGGTACAGTGTTCATTTTTTTTTTTATAAAAAAAATTTTCCGTCTATATATGGGGCATTCCATGCCAACTCATCCTACTGATTGGATTTGCATATCCGATTTTGCTGAAATTTGGGCATCTTTTTGTACTCTTCGAAAAAAGTTTCTATGAATTTTTCCAAATTTCTTCATTCAGCCAATCGAGAGATATGAATTTTCGAAAATTTCGGGTATTTTTTTTTTAATTAGCCATAACTTGGTGAAAAATTGTACGATTTGGGACTTTTTTTTTTTTAATTTCGTATTTTTTGATGAACTTTTTGAAAAATTTATGCAAAAAATTATTCATTGTAAATTTGATCGTTTTTTTTTTTCATTTCAAAAATAAAACAAGAATTTTAAGATTGTTTGTATCCTTCAAATTTTTTTAGAAAATTCTCAAAAATTCTACTCTTCAAAACACAAATTTTAAGCCTAGTCTAGTAATGGGATAATAATGGGTTATAATTTTTTTTTAATTTCTAAATTTTTTTTTTTTATGTTCCATTTACAGTTTTTTTTTTTCAATTTTTTTTTTTCATTTAAGGTCGCTGAAGTCGTTATTAACTAATCATTTGGCTTCGTAGCGCTGCTGTCGCCTGTCATCTGACATTTGTTTTGATTAATAATCACATTTCCCAATATGCTTCTAAAATTAATGTGATTATAAGTTGCAATATCTACTTATGTTTCATGATAACGAAGAGAAAAGACAAATTGTTATATAATACGACATAATGTCAACTTTCAAAAAATTCAATGTGTGCTGTAATCCATTTAACTTAAATAATCACCTAGTGAAGAACTCTTTGAGGTTAGCGTCTATAAACTTACAACTGAAGTTCAATATTGATAGTGCCGATTATCTATGTTCAGCTTGTCGGAAAAAATTGAATCTTAGTTTAAATGAAGAAAAAACAAAAGAACAAGACAACGAAGAAACAATATCTGCAAGTAGTAGTGACGATGATACTTCTGATATTGAGGAGATAGATGTAGTTGGAGAACTTCTCGACCGAACTTTGTCAGGTATATTTTTAAAAATAATTCTTCTGCTTATCAATTAACTTTGTAAATAATCGATTTGGCATTTTTTGAAATGATATTTGCACTGTTTATTTTTTTAGGAATAACCTAATTGTCCGGTCCATCTACATCTTGGAGTAGTAGTCATTCTCAACTGAGTATCAATACACAATTACCTGTCATCAACAATGCCTTACAATTTTTAAATCAGTCTCCTATCGATAATGAAAAATTAAGTAATCAGAAATATTTAGAACAAAAGATTCTTAACTTGAATACATATTTGTCAACTGCCTTTGGCTTAGAACAAAAAACTGATGATCAAATACTCGCGCAAGAATTTTTAAACACGATTGAACACTTAGAGAAAAATTTTCACGATAAAGAGATTACTCAAAAAGAAAAAATTCAAATTCTCACTTTATTGCCACCAGATTGGAGCGTTTATAAAGTTTGTTACGGATATTATTATTAAGGATATTGTCAAAGTCTCGAAATCTCTGAGAGAACGACGTGGAATATTATCATTACCAGATTCAAAACCAGGTAAATCAAGCCTTATTCGATCTAAATCTTGTTAACTAATTCTACTTCTGAATTTAAACATTTATAGGCCGACCTCTATCTGAAGATGTTAAATCAAAGGTATCAAAGTTCTATGTTGATGATTAAACGAGTATTAATATGCCGGGTATGAAAGACTTCTTTTCGGTTAGAAACAATGAAGGCGTACGTGAGCACATTCAAAAAAGGCTTATTTTATCAAATTTAAAAGAGT
The DNA here is from genome assembly GCA_000956155.1 of Cotesia vestalis. Lineage (NCBI taxonomy): Eukaryota > Metazoa > Arthropoda > Insecta > Hymenoptera > Braconidae > Cotesia > Cotesia vestalis. The sequence continues at coordinate 26,409 of JZSA01005082.1, read as the reverse complement.
TATATGAGTTATTTAAATTGGAATATCCTGACTGTAAAGTTGGATTTTCCATGTTTGCATCATTGCGCCCCAAGTATTGTGTACTAGCAGGATCAGGTGGTACACATACTGTGTGTGTATGTTCAATCCACCAAAACGTAAAACTCATGATACTAGGTTAGTATGACTGAAATTCAAATTTTGTTTTATGATTATTATTTTTGCTAAATTCTGTATTTAATTGCATGGTTTTTTTTGCAATTATTTTCAGGTTCCAAATTACGAAAATTGACAAGTGATCTTCCGACACCTTCAATTGAATATAATGATGGTTTAAAAATGATTGTTCGTCAGAATTCATCTTCAGAGTGCTATTTTGGCAAGTGTAAAAACTGTCCAGGAATCGATGTACTCGAAAATTTTTTGAACGAGATTTTTGAAGAAAATAATTTCGATGAAATGACCTATCAATATTGGATTTCCAAACCACGGACAACGCTTGAAACTTTAACGGTAGTTTCATCAGAATTCATCAGTGACTTTTGCGAAAAAATTACGGAACTTTTGCCTCATTATTTTATTGCAAAATCGCAAGCAAGATTCGTGAAATCTCTTAAAGAGTCTCTTGGAACCGATAAATTTCTTGTAGTTTGTGATTTTGCGGAGAACTACAAATTTGTCATCCAAAATGCAGTGCCAGGATTCCATTGGAATAATGATCAATCGACAATCTTTCCAGTGGTAATTTATTTTAAGAAAAATCATGAATCATTGTCCAGAAGTTTAGTGATTATATCTGATGACACGCATGACTCGACTGCAGTTAACGTCTTTTTGAAAATCGTTACTGATTTTATAAAGTCCTTGTCCAATACAGCTAAAAAGATATTCTACTTTTCCGATGGAGCTCCACAACAATTTAAGAATTACAAAAACTTTGTTAATTTATATTATCACAAGGAAGATTTTGGAATAAATGCTGAATAGCATTTTTTTGCCAGCTACCATGGCGAAGGACCTTGTGACGGTGTAGGAGGAACACTAAAAAGAGGTGCAGCAAGAGCTAGTCATCAGTTACCATTCGAGAAACAAATTTCAAATTCCCGAGAGTTGTATCAATGGGCTGCGCAATCCAATAACTTGCCAAAAATCGAAGTAAGATATTCAACTATTGCAGATTATGAAAAAGCTACAGAAAATTTAAATATACGTTATTCAAAAGCTAAAACTATCACAGGTACACAAAAGTATCATTGCGTTATACCAAATACAGATGGATCACTCACAATAAAACTGATTTCTAGCTCAAATAAAACTTATTCTTGTAAAATATTCAAACGCCAGAAAAAATAAAAAAAAAACTTTTAAAAAGTTATAAATAAAATCTACCTTAGAAATTGAAATTTTGACTTCAATTATTTATTATATTGATGTATGATTTTTTTCGAATCTCATCTAATAAAACCGCCAGTAATACACAAATAGTGGAAAAAAAAACAGAAAAAAAAATAATTCATTTAAAAATTAAAAAAAAATTATAACCCATTATTATTCCATTACGAGACTAGGCTTGAAATTTGTATTTTGAAGAGTAGAATTTTTTAGAATTTTCTACAAAAATTTGAAGGATACAAACAATCTTAAAATTCTTGTTTTAATTTTGGAATGAAAAAAAAACAATCAAATTTACGATAAATATTTTTTTGCATAAATTTTTTAAAACGTTCATCAAAAAAAACAAAATTAAAAAAAAAAAAGTCCCAAATCGGACAATTTTTCACCAAGTAGTTATGGCTAATTAAAGAAAAAATACCCGAAATTTTCGAAAATTCATATCTCTCGATTGGCTGAATGAAAAAATTAAAAAAAATTCATAGAAACCTTTTTCGAAGGGTACAAAAAGATGCCTAAATTTCAGCAAAATCGGAGATGCAAATCCAATCGGTAGGATGAGTTGGCATGGAATGCCCCATATATATGTGCTGAAACAAACAACTTAAGTTCCTTTTAGTCGAATTTTTCGCGGCTGGCTGTTTTAGCCTTATTCGGGTGGAGTAATTTCCGTTTCCCGTTTTCTTTTTCTATTATTGAATTCCCCATTTCGTTTATTTCAACTATCTCATATGGGCCGGTATAATAACGGTCTAATTTATTTTTCCTAGGTTCTTTTTAAGTATATATAAGGTCTCCTACCTTAAATTTTGCCGGGTGTATATGTTTGTCGAATCGGACTTTTGACTCGTATTTAGCTCTCGTTAAATTTTCCGCGGATATTCGTTGGATTTTGGAAATTCGACTGATTAAGTCTGCTAGATAATCGTTATATGATTCGATTTTACTAAAGTCCGGAAATTGAGTCGGTCTACTAGCTTTTCTTCCGTACAAAATTTCGTAGGGTGTAAATTTCGTGGCTGTATGTGCGGTGGTATTATAATTTAGCATGGCCATTGGAATGTACCGATCCCAGTTATTGAATTTATCTACATACGCCCGGAGGTAGTCGACTAAAGGCTGATGAGATGTTTCTAGGGCTCCGTTTGATTGTGGATAATAAGAGGAAGTTGTTATTCTTTGAATTTTTAAAGTTTTAGCTAGTTGTTGGATGAGTTTGCTTGTAAATGAGGTGCCTTTATCTGAGAGAATTACTCGGGGGCACCCGTAAAGAGCGATGTAGTGGTTTAATAGAGCGTCTGCAACAGTTACTGCTCTGATATCAGGGAGAGGAACTGCCGCAGCTGCTTTAGAAAAATTATCTTGAATTGTTAAAATATGTACGTTCCCGTCAGGGGTCATGGGTAGGGGTCCTACTGTGTCTATACTAATTTTTTCGAAGGGTTCGAAGGGTGTATCGGTGATGGACATAGGTTGTTTTGTTTTTATTATTCCCTTCACACAGAGTAATTGCTATCGAAAAGTCTTCTAATTCGTGTGATAAGTAGGCTTGAATATTTAAATCATCAAATTCATCCCCTTGTTTTGCACAGCGGAATGAATGGATGTCGTGTTTTTGCATCGACTGTCGAAGATTTCTCAATCCTTCGATCAGATCGATTGGGTCTAATTTTTCGAAATGTTTTGTTTTGATAAATACAGTGAAGATTTTACAACGCCCTAATTTGGTGACGAATACGTCTCTTTTTGTAGGTTTTGAGGCTTGAAGATCGTCCGCGTTTGTAAATTTTAGGTTGCAGAGCAGTTTAGCTACGGGTTTTATCACTTCGCAATCAGCTGCTAAAAAGTGCACTAAGTGGTCTCGAGCGTAAGTAAGTCCATCTCGGCTAGTTGTAAATTCAATTTTTATTTCGGACCTTTTTGGCGGTGTACTTTCGTCTGAACTCGAGGGTGATGATATTCTTTGTCGATGACGTCTTTCGGCAAAAATATTTTCAGCCTCTTCGAAAGTTGGAGGGTCATAGGCGACATCATCCCCCACTGTTATATTCCCGCTTGTTGCTGACTTATTTTTGTTTTTATCCGAATCGTTGGATTTTTCCGAATTGTTATTCGATTTGTGGTTATTATTATTTTGTGGATTTGCGGATTTAGTTAAATTTGATAAGGTTTCGTTTGATTCTATTTGTTCCGGTTTGATAAGGGTGTTATTCGCATTGGCCGATTCGGTTTCGACCATTTCGTTTATTCCCTTGCCGTTTTCGTCTACAATTTGGCGGCTTGCGTGGTCGTAACGGATACCCATGGCCGCTAGTTTATCGGGTATGAGAACTCTTCCAAAGATTGGTGTTCGGGGTTCGGGTCCGTCATCTAGATATCCTATAAATCGGGATTTAATTGTTTTCTGTGGCGTTAGAGAATTTTTATTTAGTCGATTTTCTTTTTCGTCGTGTGTGTTGACGACGTTTCTTGTATTAACAATTTCTGCTGAGGTCGAAGGCTCTGGCTCTATGATGACGGGGTGTTCCGTTTCGCGGGGATCTTCGCTTCTTACCGTCTCTTCTGGACTGACGTCGCTGCTTGCGTCTTCCTCAAGGTTATCGCTGTTGTCTCTAAGAAATTTGTCTACATTAATTTCAGGTGTTTTGTCGTCGTCTCAGGAATCTTCTTCACATCGCCAGAGTGGAGGCATTTTACTTAATGATTGGCGGATAGTTTTTGCAGTTTCAGAGCTAGTTCTTTTCATTTTGGCTAATTCTTGAGAGGTGTAATTAAATATTGCTTCTTCTAGACGCATTTTCTCTAGAGCCTTTTCCTTGTAAGAATTTTCCGGAGTGGGTCGTCTTTTAATGATTTCATCGAACATTTTGACTAGTTCCTGGGTTTTTCGTCGTTGTTTTTGTAGGATAATCGTTTCTTTATTTCCTTCGATCTTATCGTCTTTTTCAGCTTCGTCGTCCCCCTCTTGACCCATATCTGGTTGATTAACCGTGGAGGGTCCGAGAGTTGAGGCTGGCAAGAAAACTTCGTCGTCCCCCTGTTCTTCATTTCCGATATCTTGCAGTTTCGGGTCTTCAGAGGTTATATCTAGGTTGCTAGTTTCGAGATAGTTTATTTTAGGTGGGACTCGCGTTTTTCCCATTTCCCTTTTTCTAAGGCGAGAGGCAATTGTTTCTCTGACTTCGGGAGCACTGCTGATTCTTGGTCTATTTTTTGATCCGAGAGGGCGACCAGGGCGCTTGACCGATCGAATCGCTTCTTCGTCTAAGAGTATTTTATTAGATTTTTTTATTTTAGTGACAGCCGTGATGGGCAGCGCTAGGGAGTTATTTTCTGTATTATTATTTAAGGTGTTGTCTAAGGGCTCAGGACGACCTTCTGGGTTGTATGAGAGTCCTTCAGCGTATTGTACGGTGATTTTACGACGGACTACGACATTAAATTTATATCTACTCAATTTAAACCGCCATTTTGCTTGTCTTTCGGTGACAGTCGCGCTGTCCCTTAGCCAGGTGACACAAGGGCTACTGGTTATTAAAGTAAAATGGTTTTGGAGATACGGTCGGAATTGTTGGATTGCGTAAACTACCGCAAGGCATTGTTTATCAATGTCTGTATATCGGGTTTCGGTGTCGTGAAAGACGCGTGAGACACATGACACTATTTTCTCTCTGTCTCTTTCTAGGTCATCGTCCCCCACTGTCGTCGCTTGACTGAGATTTCCGGATATTCCCGAGTCTGACGCGCTGGCAGCTAGGATGAAGGGTTTGTTAAAATCTGGGTATTTAAGAAATGAGTCTTCGCAGAGGGCATTTTTGATATCGTCAAATGCCGTTTGCGCTTCTTCGGTCCATATAAAAGGTTTTGTTTTTCGCGTAAGGTCTGTTATGGGCTTAGCCCTTTCAGCGAAATTTTTGATGAATCTTCGATAATAATTGGCAAGTCCCATGAATTTTCTGGCTTCCGTATGATTTCTAGGTCGAGAGGCATTCTTAAGTGATGAAATCTTTTTAGGGTCTGGTTTTATGCCTTCTTTCGTTATTACGTGGCCTAAATAATCTACTTCCGGACAGAGAAATTTACATTTTTCAGGTTGGAGGGTGAGACCCGCTTCTCTCAATCTATTGAATAATCTTTGAACTCTCACCCCATGTTCTTCTAGGGTTTTACCATAGCTAACTAAATCGTCGATATAAATAAATAATTCCGTCCCTTTTAACCCGCTTAAGGTGGAATCCATCATTCGTCGGAAGATAGACGGAACGCATTCTAAGCCAAAAGGCATGCAACAATAGTCCCAGTATCCATCTGGGGTAGAAAATGCCGTTTTTGGTGTGTCTACGGGGTGCATTGGGATCTGGTGGAAACCCATGGCGAGATCGAAGACGCCGAAGTAATTAGCGTCGCCTAACTGGTCTAAAATATCGATAATTAGGGGTAAGGGATAGGCATCCCCTCTAGTGATTTTATTTAGTTGCCTAAAGTCAATAACCATCCTATATTTTTTTATAGAAGGGTCATTAGATTTTTTTAGTAGAATCCACAAAGGTGAATTGTACGGAGAGTTGGATTTTCTAATTATTCCTTGTTTTTCGAGATTTTCGACCTGCCTGGCGATTTCTTCCCGATGTTCTGGGGGAAATCGATATTGCTTCATTCTCACCGGTTGGTTGGTGGTAGTTTCGATCCGGCAGGTGAAATTTTTCGAGCGACCTAACTTATCTCCAGGAAGGTGAAAGACATCGTGATTGTTTTTTATAAGATTCTGAACTTGCTCTTTTTCATCTTGATTAAGATGATTTAACGGTATTTTCAGGAGTAGAATTTTAATACGTTCTTTTTTGTCGGTTATTCAGTTGGAATTTTCTATAGAAGGGGCGTCGGATTCGTCCCCCTCTGAGCTAGGATTATCGAATTCGAACTCTTCTGAATTCAGGCGAGTGTTTGTGGTCCTATGTCTATGTCTACCGGGTTTGAATTAAGGTTAAATAATCATGCACATGGCGTACCCGTCATCTACTTTGACGACAGCTTCTCCTACACGTACCCCTTTCAGAAGATTCATTCGGCGGAGGTATCCCTCGCTTTTCTCGAAATCTTGGACAGGTACAGCTATTACGTCTTTCATACCAGGTGGTAATGTGTATCTGGAAGACGGCTTTGTTTCAAGGCTAAAAGGTGTCGGTTTTGGAGGGCAAGACAATAAAACTAGGGTTTGGTTATCATACGAGATTTCCGCCCTTTCGGCTTCGAAAAAGTTGTTTCCTAAGATTCCCACTCCGGGGAATGGTAAATCTTTTCGAAAAACTTGGAATTCGACTTCGATATTAAGGATTTTTAATGTAGTTGTTTTAGTGACAGCTGTGATGGGCAGCGCTAGGAAGTTATTTTCGGTATTATTATTTAAGGTGTTGTCTAAAGGCTCTTATTGCCTAGGAGTAAGTTACACGATACGTAAATTTTTGGCCCAGTTCCTAGAGCGAGGACCTTTTGCTCTGGGAACTTTCTTGGGTTAATTATCAGGATTGGTTGAATAGGTTCATTTTTTGTTACTAAGGTGTTCCAGTAAAACAAGATGGTTACGCGTTTTTGAATGAAAAATTCATTTCCGCCAGATGGTTCTGGTACGAGATGGAACGTGATTTTGACTCCGAATATTTTTAGATTTATGGAACCGGTTATGGGCATTGAGCTAGTAGCAATGCCTCCTACTGCTCTTGTGTTTTCAATGTTACAGAGGGCCTCGTCGCATAGTTCTTCAATGCAGAGTAAGTTAAGGTCGGAGCCGGTGTCCAGGAGTGCGTCTACTCTCCCATTTTGAAGTGCTGGGCTTCGTAGGTGGACTGTGGGACCTCTTCCTGTGGTAAAGCACTTTGGCTTGTCCTTGACTGTGCTCGTAGCTCTGCTGCGGTCATCAGTTGTTGGCCTATTGGTCCTGGTGATGACGTCAACTTGTTCGGAATTGGTAGTTATTCTTGTCTCGGGGGAGGCATTGGTTCCGTCATGGTCGCTTGATGTTTTAGGACTTGGTTTTGGGGGTTTTGTAATATTAATCGGTTGTATTGATTCGGGAAACTCCGATATTGGCCTCTTTGATTCGATTGATAGCTGTTGGGACCCCTCGTGGAAGTAGACGGAGACTGGACGGGCATACTCGCCATTGCCTCCAATTGACGAGCACCCGACCCGTTTAAAGGGTCGTACGCGTCTCGACGTTCTCCCTTTGGGCAGAATGGACAATTATAGATTATCGTAGGGTCAGTCTTATGTCGTAATTTAGCTTCTTCCGAATCTTCGTCTTCTTCGAAGTGTACAGCCTTTTTTGTTGGACTTAATATCCTCGGATGGTAACGGTTTTGATTATAGTTTTGGAAAGTCCACGGCTGGTCATAATTTTGAGTTCTGGGGATAAGTTGGGGGTTTCGCTCAGTTCCGAAAGCGAAAGTGGAACCCATTAATTGTTGTTCCGGTCGATAATTCGGACTGTAATAAATGTCTTCGTAACTGTCGTGAAATGGATCTTCATAATAGTCTGAAAGATGTTGAGGTCCAGGGGCACTCGTCCTAGGAGCTTGATTGCACTCTTGGTAAGTTAGAGTGCGGGGTAGTTCGCGATAGTTACCTCGGTCATCGTAATCTCGAGAAGATCTCGGCATTTGCGGATAATGTCTGTTACCGTCATGTCCAGATCGTCTGTGGAATTCTACTGAAAGTGGTTGAGACTCGCCTCCTATAAGTCCATCGTCTCTCATAGATTTACTACGTTCCGGTCTTCTGTAGGCGTCGTTTTCGTTGGCTTTGTACATGTCATCTAGAGTTTCGGCTCTTCTTATTTTGCATAGGCATCTTAAGAAGTCCGGCAAGTATTCGTACAGTGTGGTAGCTGCAGTTTTTTCGAATGTACGTTTTACTACAGGTCTGTCGTCTTCGGGAGCATTAATTTCAATACGACGAACCATCTCGCTTAGCCGATAGTAGAAGTCCTCGATATTTTCTGAATCTTTCGGGGCCGCAGCAGCTAAACTTTTCTGCCAGGTAATTTATGGGTCACCCCTTTTTAATTTTCGAGCTAGGACTAATAAGATATCCTCTACAGAAGCTAATTCGATGCGTTCGATTAATCTTTTGGCTCGCCCGTATAATTTTTGGGCTATACGGCGGGCAAAAAAGCCTTGGTTATCGGCCGGAATGCTTGGTAACCAATTTCTTACTATTCCATCGAATAGTTCGAAATCTTTTACGGCATTGGGACCTTCTCTATTGAAGCACGGTAGCGCGTCGTGTAATTTTTTAGCGAGGGTTTGTACTTGGACATTGAGGTTTTCCTCGTTTATGGAGGTATCTACGCGGAAAGTTCTTCTTGCCATGGCTCCAAACGGAAAATCGTTCGAGCAGGGGACGAAAAACGATCCTGACTCGTCCTCAAACAGTTCCACGATTTTAGGATGAGATAGTCAGGCTATATTTAACTATTTCGGGTACGGTCTGAGTTTAAAGAGGGTTCACAACAAAGCCTTCGTTCAAGGAACTCGGAAAAAGAAAAAGAAAATTTCGATTTTATTTGATTTAAATCGCGATGTATTTTTTATTCGGTCACTAGGTAAGTAGGTCAACAGCTGTGGAGTACAATAACCGGAGAGAGAGATTAGTTATCGCGCCTACAGAGTTACCGAGTGACGAGTACGGAAGTGTAAATAAGAAAGGGTCGATAGGTGAATTTGTAGTAAACAATTTCAAGGTTGAAATGAGAGAAGATTTAAATGCTTTAATCAGACAACAATAATTTTAACTGATTTTAATATAAAAAAAAATTTTTTTTATTATTAAATCTATTTGTGAATTGTAGATGGTATTGGAGTCTACTTACGCGTATTCAACTGACTACTCAAGGTTAGATTAATTTTTTGCTTAGTTAGCAGAGAGTAAGTTGTGAAAGCGAAGCAAGAGGTTGAAGGAAATTTACAGCAGCAAAAGAATTTTCGAAAAAAAATTTTGTAAGAGTTTCCTTGAACTTTTGCTTTAATGAAATTTGGAACGGTAGTAATGGTAGAAGGGATGAGGTTTAGAGCTTTATTCTCTTTTCGGGATAAATCTATTTGGAATGGGGGTTTAGAGTCGGTTGTGTGGATAGGTTTGATGGAGCCTTGATAGGGGTTTGGGCTTGTCGAATTTTCAGTATTTTTTCGTAAAGTTCAGGGATTGCTTTAACGTTTTCTAAAACTTTCGGACCGCTAGCCTTATTATCGATTACCTTTTTCGCGGGTTCTGTGTCTTCCTCCCAATATCTAGTTTCGACAAGGGGGCGGTGGTATACCCTGTCGTTAATAAAGTCTGAATGTATCTTTTTCAGATGGTATCGGTAGCCCGACCGTCTACTCTTTCCCATCGACCTTCTAGAATCTCGAAAAAAAAATATATGTCGGTGATAACCCAAAATAGTAGATTTATTCGAAAACTATGAATCGCGAAGTTATAATCCGGTCGTTCGACGATAGGGGATTACAGTTTTCTTACAGTTAATGTGTGTTTGTAAAATAAGTATATAAATATTACATGTATTATATTATGAGCAGATAGAATTTCATAAAAAAATTTTTTTGTTGGAGTATTTGCGTCTCAAGTCAGCAAAAGATAAAAAATTTTATTTAATAAAAAAAAATTAAAAATAAAGAATTTTGAAAGTTAAAATTGTTTTATACCCCCGTGAATGTGTGGTCCAGAGAAGGTGCTAAATTCAAAGCACCCTTCCCAAGAGTTTTGTGAGAGTTTCTTTTGTAAAGGAAAGTGCTAATTAAAGCACCTTTCCAGAACTGGGAAACTTCTGTGAGAATTTTTTCAGAGGAGGTGCTAGATTAACAGCACATTCCTCGTAAAATGTAGTGTACATGTAAGGGATAAAAAAAATTTTTTTTTTCTTCAAAATTTCGAAACAAATAAAATTTAAAATTGATACTGCTTCATTAGCAAAAAAAATTTTATTTTTATTTTTATTTCTCAATGCCAAAGTAAAATAAATTTTGATGACAGGAGTTGCGAATGCAAATTCCGTTTGGTGTTAACCAACTCGGATAAGGACGCGTCAGCGAATATTTTATTGTAATATTTGATTGTAATTTAAAATAGAATAAAATAAAGATATAATTTAAAATTGTTGGTTATAATTCAAAATTGTAATAAATAAAAAAATGTGGCGCCACCTATTGATCATTATGAGTACTCTAAACAACATCACTAGCGCTTTCGCTTAGCTCGCGCCTGCGCTTAGCTCGCGCCTGCGCCTTATACGCGTCTGCGCCTAGAAACACCTCGTAATAGAAAAGTCTGGATCAAAATTCTTAATTTTGGCTAAATATCAATTAAAAATCAATTAATTAACAATCAAAAGAGTTAAAATAAAGTAAAAATTCATTTTTTTTATCACAACCATTCATTTTGTCAAACTGAAAAGTAAATTTATACAAAAGAATTCTCTCGAACTTAATCGAGAGAATTCCAGCAGAAATTTCGAGAATCCCGCCAGTCAAGTATGTAAGCCAGTCCGTCCGGCGCTGCGAGTCAGTCTTCAATTCAAACGCTTATTATTCACATCGTGATATCAAGCAAAAATAAAAGTCTTCCACTGCAACGAACTTGTCTACAAATACAATCTGCTTATTTTGAGTGTGAGAAAATCATCATGAACAGTATTTTTATAAACTAATTGAGAAAGATTCATCTTCGGCTACTTCTAGACCAGAAAATCATCGTGTTCAAGGCTCGGTACTTCTTTTCACCATGTTAGATGACCTACAAGCTTCCTTGTGGTACACCTCTGAGGAAATCATCGTACCCAAGGCCCGGCTGGTTATCACCTTGTAAGGTGCACCTGAAGGCTCCCTTGAACACCTTCTAGAAGTTTATTCTTCGTCAATAGAGCTAGCATCTCTTCTCCTTGGAGTTCACGGTGTCTAACAACAGTTCTAACTGCCTGAGTGACTTTCATTGATTGTAAAAATAAACTTTGATCAATGAATCGTTTGTTTTAACTAACCTAAACGTGTGTTGTACTAAGTGTAAATAAATATAACCTATAAACCTGACTCTCTACCTCTTGTTCTTTAACAATTGTCTAAAGAAAAGTGTACGTTAAGGTCAAGAACCGATTGTGAGAAAATATTATTAGAGTTCTATAACCTTCTGAGAAAGAATTCCGGGCAAAGGAAATTTTGTAAAGTATAAAATTTAAAATATGTTGAAATATAAAGGAAAATTTTGTAAGACTCGAAATTCGCCTCTGCAATAAAGTTAAAAATATGTCAAGATTGAACAAAATTATAGCTTGAATTTACTTAAGCAGTGAATTTACTTTACTTGATTTAGATAAAATGAAAATAAATGATGTACGATAATTGTTAGAGAGTTTAAATTTTCTCAAACGGAAGTTAAATAATTTTGTAATCAAAATCCCACCGCTACCACCAGTGTTCTTTATGTTATGTCCAAGGGCGTTTTTAGAGCGGTAGCGTAAACGGTGGAGGTTTGGACTAACGATTTAAAGAATACGCAACAGAGGTTTTAATTCCGTTGTTTTAATTATTTATGTGGGACGTTTTCGATGTACGAACTTACTACGCCTTCGTTTGAAACTGATGAATATTTAGAACAGATATATGTACTTACTGTTTGTCGATTTATTTTTTATCACTGGATCCGCGATTCTAGGTGCTGCTCTCAGCGCCTCTTCTTTTGATTGGGCCCTTTGATCGTTTCTTGCAGCAGATGGAGTAGGATGGGTTGGGCTGCTTACTTTAAGGGCTTCTTATTTTAAGAATAAAAGTAGTTAGTTTTTCTCTTCATTTTTAAATTTATTTATAATTACTAAAACTTACACCTTCACAATTGAAATTTTAAACGTAAGTTATATTAATGAATTTTAATAATTTGAGCTAACGTCCTCCAATCCCCCATGGGGTAAAGTGCGCAAATTTAGCTTTTAGAAATATTTTTAATGAACTTATTGGTCGGATTCTCGCCTAAGTGCAGAGCAAATTAGAACTTTGAGCTGGAGTCGAGTTTTGCTTGTAAGTGGTTCGTTGACTTCTGCTCCGTCGTCCCCCTCTTGGCCAATGTCTGAAGTCGGATTACTCGTAGTTAATCCTTGTGTAGGGACTCGTAGGAAGATTTCATCGTCCCCCTGTTCTTCATTTCCGGTTTGCTTCTTCTTTTTGGTGGTCTAGGGCTATTAGTGAGATTTTTCTTTATTTTCTTCTAGCCCTTGGCTTCATGGCTCGGATTTATCGATGATCGTAGCTCGATTAATGTTTAATGATTTCATGGTTCCGGACAGTTCTCGTGTGATTGTGCCTACGAAGCCGAATCAAGGAGCTCTCTTGGTGCGGTTTCGTGGGTCGAATTCTTCTAGTCGTAGATCTTCGAAGAGTTGTCTCAGTTGATGTTATACTTGTTCGATTTCTGTCTGTATTTCTTGGTGGCTATTGACTCTCGGATATGACCAGTTGATTTTCTTAAATGGATCGTACAGTGGTTTTATTTTGACTTCCCCTGTGCCTCTTGCCAGGTATCTGACCCCCAGGAAGAGAAGTAGTACGATATTTATGTCGGACGCCTTTTTAAAGTTTCGCGGTGCTGAGATTGCAGAAGTCCCCGCTAGTCAACCAGCAGTCGCGTAGTTTATATTTTATTGTGGCTTTCGCGCATGTAGAAGTCTTCCATCTGCGCGGGCGATTTAAATTTAAAAAGGAAAATTTTTTTTTGGGGGGGACATAACATCTCAAACGAATCAACCGATTTTGACCGGATTAGCGACGATCGGCGTGGTTTTTCAAGCTTAAGGGCGGATTAGTTTTTGAAGTTAATCGATCGAGCCGTTTAAAAGATATTTCAAAAAAACCACTTTCAAATGTGATGTAAAATATTTTTTTTTTATAACTTTTATCTTTTCTATATAATATTGAAGACCGTCATAATTTTTCGTTGTCCGTTGACCAGATAAGAAAATAACTAGAGTCCATGTCTCTTATTTAGATGCTCAGTCTGAGACCTCAATGCATTCAAGATTATAAAACCGGAACAAACAAATAATAGGAGTTTAAACATAAGAAAAAAAAATCCAGAGAGTTCAACGATAGTTCTTAAATGCATTGTGGCACTCGAACTCAGACTGGGAAATTTTTATCATTATATTCTCATTAAACAGAACTTTTTTTTCTTCTTACTGTTTGAATATTAGTCATAGAAGATAAAATAGTTTGAGTCTAAAAAGTAAAAATTTTACGATTATAAATAAAATTTCTTAAACAATCTTTTACAATAAATTTAGTTAGATAATGTGTTGAGAATAATGAATAATTCAAGGTAAAAATAATAGATATTGACTCAAATTGAACAATTAGTAAATAACTACGGTAATAAATAGAGTTTTAATGTTAAAACCCATAAGTAAATAAATCAAAAGTTACAAGTTAATTATTAAAAATAATTGACTAATTGTTCATTAAAATTTTAATCGATCGCTAAGTAAATCATTCGATTATTGATA
>JZSA01005082.1:0-7500 GCA_000956155.1 Cotesia vestalis | reverse complement strand
AATAAAATACAATTCATGTAATTTTCCAAAATCTGACAGAAAATCTACTAAGATTTATTGTAATTTTACAATCTTCATGTATAAACCTAACACGCATTGTAATATTACAGAAGAGTTCATCAATTTTTAAGAAAAAGCTTTTTAATTTTACAAACATTATTTGTGATCTGATTCGGCATAATTGTATATAAAATCACAAAAAAAAAATTGTAATTTACATTACAATAATCTCATAAAAATTTAAAATCTTTTTAGTATTTTTACAATTTTCATTGTGAAATTACACAGTGTAATGTAATGTTACAAGACAATTTCAATTATATTACACGAATTGTAATTCTACTCCACTGTTTTCCAATTTTAAAAATAATACTTTTCAGTTTTACAAAAATGAGACTTATGTATCAAAAAACAACAATTTCCTTCATATTAATTTTTACTAATTTTTAGTCTATGGTTATTTATTTGTATTAATAAATTCGAGGCATTATTTATCTTTTATAAATTTCAATATTACGCTTAAATGATGATTTCGAAATCGATATATTTGAATGAGTATATAGTAGACTTTAGTTTTTATAATGTTCAATGAATTATAAATAATGTAAAAGTTAGTTATTTTCCATCAATAAACAGAATTAAATAACACAAATAATGTAAATAATAAATAATAAGCCGTAATTCTCAATCACCACATAGGATTAGCTTATAAAAATAATGAGATGTTCGACCACTTATCGGTCGTACGGCGTAGGGCGTTAGGTATCGGTCTGGCAATCGTGCGGCTCGCGTTCGATTCTGAGTTAGGGTAAATATTATTTTCACATAGAAATTATCAAACTAGTCAATAAACGTAAACTTAATCGGAAACACAAAACTTAACAAAATATAGACCAAATAACCAAAAGACCGGAAAGACAACGGGATACCTCGGGGTTGCTCAGTGTGCTGGTTTGTGGAGAGAGGGTGTGATTCGAGTAGAGAGTGGATCCATGATTGCAATGATTTTATTCGCAACACTAAAAATTTTATGCTCAACAAAATTCTTATTTATTTAACCAAAACTTTATCTTAATTAACAAACTTGAATATAACCACGACAAAATTATCGGAACGATACAACTAACAAAAGGAAACGCTATAGTCATGTTACAGACCCTTACTCTTATAAAATTAACAAACTAACAATAAGGTAAATAAATTCTAAAATAACAATCTCAAATAAATAAATTAATCTAAACAACTTGAACAATATTCTCAAACAAATCTGTCAACGCACTCTAAATTATTTACACACAAAAGTATTCTATAGAATTGGCTACCTCATATCTTATGACCAAGAACTCAATTATTAACGCTCAAATTACAATAAATAAAGCGATCTCATACCTTTCTGAAATAATGTCGATGCTGAGTAACTTTTTATTTTATTTTAAATACTCTTTATAATTATGTATTTTTGTCTGGAACCCAAAATAAAACGCAAAAGACTGAAACTTCAACCTGGAACAAACGCTACACACGTCCGATCACCTGAAGTGACCAGCGGCAACTCTCAAACACGACTGTACTCTACGAAGTCCAAAACTCGACTGTTAAACGTGATTCACTCACAACTAAAATCTCTATAATCAATTAATTCCCAAATATTTCTAATCTTTAATCAAACAATTGAGGTGAAAACTTGGCTCTAAAAACTGACGCTACTCTTAAAAATTCCAAAATCTCAACTGTAACATTAATTCTCTAAATTTACTCTAAAAACTATAAATTTCGTTACTCGGCATCAACACTCACTTAATTCAGAAAACATTTTCCTTTAATCCTTAAAATTATATTTTCTATGGTATTTGGACTTGAAATATCGGCTTAAAACTACAAAAATCCGTTGACGCTAGTGACGTTGATTTTAAATAGACCCCGGTCGTTAAAATAACGTCACAATATATATATATATATATATATATATATATATATATATATATATATATATATATATATATATATATATATATTTGCCCTATCACTATGAGTAGAATATTTATGCAACTTATTTTATTTACAACAAAATTGAACCTCTATTTACAAACGAATCACATGGCCTTATGATTCTAATTCTAAAACATAGGAAGACGGCGGGATAAAATTACGAGGATCAATTATCGTGGTATCAAATTTCGGGGATCAATTATCGTGTCAACCTTCTTCACTTAGTAACAACAGGTAACCCTAGGTCTTCTCAAATGCTACTAGACCATCTTCTGACGTCTTTTCTCTCATGATATGCCGATGCCGGACTAGTGATGGTGGATACTGGACCTCTAAAGTCAACATCTAGCGAACCTACTAACTAGCTGGTGTAACTGTTTTTTTTATCGTTCAGTTTACCATCTGTTTTCCTTTTTTTTTCTATACATCTTAATGCTGGTCGTTCTTTGCTACATCTATAGTTCTACTTGTCTCTACCATGATGCCTTCAACTGCCTTTGTCTACGCGATATGCCTCTCGTTCCCTCATTGATCTCTCACACTGGCTCGTTCGGAGCATCTCATACTAAATAATACTCAACCTATGTCTCTATTGTTGTATCTTGGTATTGCTAAAACTACTGAAATAAGAAAAGAATTTACGTTTTGGGTTAAAACTCGCGGCTATATGTGTTACGCGAATTGTCATACATACTAGGTCTGGTATTTCGCGTAGATGGCAGGGTTTTGTATGGAGCTGGTCAACTTGTCATCCGACTCCCTCCATTGATTATTTTCCATATTACTCTATTGTCATCTTCTTCTTTATACCTCTCGCTAAGTCTATGTTTGCACCGTTTTCTTTTTTTCTTGACTATTACCTCTGGATGAATCTCTTGGCCACTCGGCTCTATTTCTTCCTTGACTTCATACATTCTAATTACATGCGGCCTATCCAATAGGGTTTTTTTTTACTTTAGCTGCTATCCCTACTTCTTTTCTGGTTGTATACGATTGCAATAGCGTGAATGTTTACCTTTTTTCCGCACACAAGTTACAAGTATTCGCTGATTCCTACACCCTCTTTGCATGTGACCTTTTGTGCTACACCTTTAGCAGCTTTAGTGGTGATTGAATCTGTTGATTACAATCGAATCTGCCACATTGTAATTCTTTTTCTCTTGATTGATGTTGTTCATAGTGACTAAATTTGCCGAGTGCTGCTCCAGTGGCTTGTAAGATTTTTCCTATTTCACTAACTGCTCAAAATCGTCACAAAATTTGATGAAACCATTCACATTCTCAAACTCTGTGCGTTTGATGTATTTTTTATACTCAGGACGTAGATTACGATACAGACTTTCTAGTTTCGTCATGTGACTTATCTGACCGTGTCTTCTCGTCAAAGTTTGTAAGTTAAGTATGTAATATTTAGCAGATTCTTTAGATCCCTGAGTCCTACGACTGATTTCTTTTTCTAGTTGGACATAAACTCCAGACGGCAAGTAAAGAGATTTTAGATTGGTCGAAAACTCTTTCCACGTCTTCCACTGTCACTTTTTGTTCTGATACCAGAATATAGCTTGATTCCTTTAAAAGACGAAAATGCATTAAATAATCTGATTGTCACATACTATGCGGTAAACTCAATTCTTCTACTTTTTATGTGAAATTGCATAAGCCTTCATTGCCATCAAAAGATATGCCCTACTTTCTCACTTTATCAGCTATGTATGATTCCTCATGCTCTACCGATTGATATTTATACGGAATCTATCATTTTTTCTTCTGTACATTTTTTACATCTTGATTCTCTTCACTTATTATATTTACACTATTTATACTGATTACATCTCTACTTTTTCTATTTACTCTGGCAATGTCTTTATTCTCTCTATGTACACTATTTACATCATACGCCTTCTTAAGCTCGGTGCGGATTACTCTTTCAAATCTCGCTATTCTTTGTACATTTTATTTGTTTTTTTTTTATTTGAAAATATTTCGATGCCAAGGCATTAGCCGAATGGCAAACATATATATTTGTGGTTTATTTAAAGTTCACGTATGAGGTCTAATATTTAATTTATCTAATATTGTAGTCTAAACAAATAGAATAGAGAAAGAGTTATGAGTGAAATTAGTAATAACAGGCACTAACTCTTATTTAATACAAAAATAGATTTAATATTATAATATGAATATTTTAAAGAGTAGTTCAAAATATAAATCAGAATATTAACAATATAATTACATATAAATCATATAAATTGAATAAGTATGAATCAAGTAAATTAGCTCATTTTACAATCCTTAAATGGTAAAAATGTTGATATCAGTTTTCATACAGCAAGTAAAATTGATGGTCTAACTTCAAAATGTATATTTGAAGTTAGCAGTTAGCCATCTCTTTCCTGATTTAGGAAGAATTTATAGGAATTAATTTTAAAGGTATCATAGTTAAGCGATTTTATTATCTCAATAGGTAGTTCTTTCCAAATTCTAATTGCGGATATAACAAAGGATTGTTCAAATGTTGCGGTAGAGAAATTTGGAATTTTGAACGTAATGTTGTTGATTATGGCTGCTATTCTTTCTGAACTTCTAATGTCTGCAGGTTCTTCCTCAAAAATATTTCTCAGAAATTTAATTTTACCACTTTTAAAGAGTTTGTAGAGGAAGCACGCGAGGCAGTAACGTCTTTTAGACTTAGTCGTAAGCCAATTTAATGATTGTCTGAAAGGAGTGATATGCTCATCTCGTCTTAAATTGTAAATAAACCTTATAGATTTATTTATAAGACGTTGAAGTTCGTAGTCTAATTTTTTAGATTGATCGATGAGTACCAGTGAGCAGTAATCGACGATTGGCATGATGGTAGCCATAATTAGAAGCTTGCAAGTGGAGATAGAGAGTATATTCTTTCTATGTTCTAAGCAATTTAATGTGGCATAAACTTTCCGAGCTATGTGAGCTACATGAACATCCAGGAGAGATCGTTCAACAAGTGAGTACCAAGATGTTTAGTTGTATTCACATAGGGTAAAATGTTTCCATCAATAATTATTTGAGGAAGATTGCAGCTGATTAGATGTTTAAGTTTTTTATTACTCCCTAAGATCTCCATTTTTGTCTTTTGAAAGTTAACTTCAAGACCTGTCTCCGTAGCCCAATCAAATATAGCTTTACAATCGTTTGTAAGTTTGTTTGCAGCAACATCAAGTTCAGAAAGTTTGAAATGGAGATAGGCGTATTTGTTGTCAGCGAAGAGTCCATGTTTCAAGAATTTTAGTCGCTGTGATACTCCATTGATGACTATTAGGAAAAGAATTGGACTTAAGATTGATCCTTGCGGAACACCGGAGGTAGTGTTGATAGAATTTGATGTCGATGAGTCTAGATTTAGTGTCGATTGCGACCTGCCTGTAAGATATGATTGAAACCAACATATAACCTCGATAGAAAAACCTATTTCATACAATGTGGTGTATAGGACTTTAGGATTGACATAATCAAAAGCTTTCGTAAAGTCAAAGAGTATGCGGTAGATTAGTTAATATCTATCAATGGCTTTGTCGTCAGTTAATAGTAGAAGAGCTGCTTAAGTACTGTGGTTTGGGTGATCATTCCATCAATCTAATAATATCTCTACCGCTCGTTCAAGTCCTTGCTCTCTAGCCACTTGTAATTCTCGTTTTCGTTTCTCGGCTTCAAACTCTGCTCTTATTAGCTCTAACTAGATTTCTTTTCTCTGATTCTCATTCTGCACACGCGTAAGTCTAATTTCGTCATCAGAGTCCTATCGTGAAAGTAAAATCTCAGCTGATCGTGAAATTCCTTTATCACGATTGAAACGACCAGATCTTCTGTCATATGCTGTCCTAGCCAAAAAGAGTTCTTAATGAACGGTTTGAGTGCACTTATTTTCATCAACATCTTAAAAAGAATTGTAGCTGAGTTTGAGTAATGATTGATCACTCATACCAATTTCATTAAGTATAGTAGATCTATTTTCAGAATGGTTAACCCGTAGGCCTTATTATCCGACGGTAGTAAAACAAGGCATTAAAATAAAGATTGATGATATATTTAACAACTGAATGCAATATTTTCGTTTTTTTTCCCAAGATCTCCCTTTCCTAGGCCTTACTACCCGCCGGTATCTTAGTCTTTGATAAATCTATAAAAATGTAAAAATAGAGGCTGGCCTTAAGCAAGTCGAGATCTGATAAAAACTCGATTTTTATAAAACGGGATAAAACCATTGAACTTCTCAGTTTATGAAAATTTTTAGTTTTTTTAGCTGAAAGTTAAAAATATCTATAATTAATCACCATTTGTTACTAATTACAGGATAACAGGCTACAAAGCGGTGACCATATCCTTCAAATAGGAGATGTTAATTTACGAGGGATGGGAAGCGAGCAAGTTGCAACGGTATTACGACAATCAGGGACACACGTTCGGCTAGTAGTTGCTCGACCTATTGAGCCTACCTCTCCAGATTATCAGGTTCTTGAATATTTTGTATTCATTAAAGAGTGTTTTGGAACTTTTTAGCCAATAGAAGTCATGATAACTAGTTAAAAGATTAAAAAAACGGCTTACCTTGAAGGCCATCCCTGCAACTTCCCGCTAATTCCATATCTAAGCACTCAACGTTTTACTAATTTTGTTTTTGAGCTCTTTAAGCTTAAAAATATAATTTTTGTGTCATTTCAAGCTCTCCGAGTTTAAAAAGATAGCTATCAAAACAGAGTTCTTTTTTATTCAACTATTTTTAACTTCCCGCTAAGAAAATCAATGATTTTCAAAAAATCGGGAAGTTATTGGTTTTACCTCGTTTTGAAAAAATCGAGTTTTCATCAGATCTCGACGTTTTGAGATCCTAGGAAGCTTCCCTGACTATTCCATTTCGTTGTTTTAATTATTTATGTGGGACGTTTTCGAGATACGAATTTACCACGCCTTCGTTTGAGACTGTTCACGAATTTATTGAGAGTAGATGTACTTACTGTTTACAGGAACCTTATTGATGGTCAGATCCGTGATTTCAGGGCAGCTGTTAGCGCCTGTTCCTTGATTGGGCCCTTTGGTTGGTTCTTGCAGCGGATGGAGTTGGATGGATTTGGGCTGCTTATTCTAAGGGCTCCTCATTTTAAGAAATTAATGAACTCAAATGGAATTTCACTTCTTTTTAATATTTATTTTTAGAAACACCAAAACTCTTACACTTTCACAAATTTTATTTAATCGAAATTATATTAATGAATTTTATTTATTTGAGCTAACGTCCTCCAGTCCCCCGTAGGGTAAAGTGCGCGAATTTAGCTTTAAAAGATATTTAGTTAAAAGATATTAAACTTATTGACCGAACTCTCGTCTAAGTGCAGGGCAAATTAGAACTTTGAGAATTCCGTTCTCTAGAATTTTATCTACTTATCGAAATCTCGCCTAAGTGCAAAGCAAATTAGAACTTTGAGAATCCCGATTCGTAGACAATTACAACTAATACGTGGCCTGCCGGTTGAC
>JZSA01005081.1:0-11640 GCA_000956155.1 Cotesia vestalis | reverse complement strand
GGTGATTTAAATTTAAAAGAAAAATTTTGGGGTGGACATAACATTCCCCCGGAAAAGCGAGAAGCTAGCATAGTTTTTCGGTTTTCCTATGGCCACCTTCCCCATAAGCGAGAGCCACTTACAAATTTTTGTTTTTAATATTGTAAACCTATTAAAAGAGTAATGAGGAAAGTCATCTGGCGCGAATATTTAATTTTAAATTATATTTTGATTTCGCATTGTATTAATTTGCTGACGGATGATCTTTCTTCGCCTCTTGATTTGGCAAAGCCGTGTCAGGTATCACTATTATCTGAGCAGTGATCGAGCTAGCATTGCATTTAAGAGATTTGTTAAAGATAAAAAAGAAGAAGAGATGTACACTGTTGGAAAAATTTCGAAAATTACGGTACCTGGTACTAGATGGCCCTTGCCATTTGTGGAGAAAAGGTTAGCAAAATTTGTAATATAACAGGTGTATTCCAATCGTTTCATCTCTTGCCAAGAGATTAATTTATCTGTTATTCCTTTTGGGCGTATCAGATGATATCGGGTGGCTGGCAATGGAGATTAAATGGCAGATTATTCTGCTTCTGCGTTATATGTATAAGTGAACATATATATAAATATTAGGAAAATTTTTCTTCTGTCTTCTTCGTTTTATTTTATTTTAAATAAATATAAAAAGAAAGAAAAATTTGGTTTTAATTTTTTTTTTTTTTAATGCCTATGCCTTCTCTCCTGTACCATAATAATTCAGGTAGTTGTAACGGTAGTATAAGTAGTAAATAGAAATAGGATAAGTAATAGCTTTAGGTGAAGAGATAAAAAAAAATTTTTTTTTTTTTCATAAATAAATAATTAATTAGAACTTAGAAAATAAGTTGGAAAAGAAAAAGAGACAGGAAAAAAAACAAAATAATAAAAGCTTATTTTAAAGGAAAAGGAAATTTTATAAGAGTTTATCTAGCTCGATCAATGGGTATGTGTGAGTACGCATGCAACGGCTCTATCATAATTGCCACTAGATGACTCTCCCTGTCCTCTTAGTTACTTATATTTATCCTTGTTGAAGATTAGACATTTGAAATAATCGTTTTAAAAAAAAAAAATTTTATGATTTCTTAATTTTTTTTGAAAAATTTATATGAGTGACGTTAGCTCGTTGTAATTTTTTTTTGTTATTATTTATAATTAATAAAAAAATTTGTTTAATATGATAATAAAATAATGTCTAATATGTAAGTGTAGTGATAGTAAAATGAAAAAGAAAAATTTTATGTTAAATTTATATTATATATTATATAAAAAAAAAAAAAAAAAAATTAACTGATAAAGAAAGGCATATTAAGAAAATTTTTCATTGAAAGATGAAAGAAGCGAACGGATATGAAAAGCGTAACCGAATGATGAGAACGAGAATAAAATAAAACAGGTTCGCGAAAGCAAGCAAAAGTATGAAAAATGAAAGGTAAAAAAGCGAATCGTTGGGAAAGAAAAGTATCTGTATTAAGCTTGTATTTTCTCCAGATAATTAGGACTTTTTTAGCCCCAACCAATTTAGATGAATAATTGATTTCATTTCCGTCAACGCTTTCCCTCTCCTCCGTTCATTCTTTTCCTCTGCCTTCACGTATTTGCTGTTACTATTACCGTGGAGCAAGCTCAAGTATTTTAAGTTCCTCCTTAAAATTCGAATGACAATTACGTATTAAAAAAAATGATCATAATAAAAACTGGGTTTTTTTTTTTTCAAGGCGAATTAAATATTCAGAGATGAACGAATCGTAGATGAACCGTGATGGAGTCAAAAGAATTTTTATACGCGTGAAAAGTAATTGAAAGTTACATTATTAATTCATTTTTTTAGGGTTCGCAGGAATCTAAATATTTCACTTTTACGATTTTATAATTAAGTAAATTTTTTTTTTTTTTTTTTTTTCAATAATTCAAATTTCTACATTAATTTATTTTGAGAAAATAAATTTATGGACTTGACAAATTTGTTGGTTGGACGAATGAGATGGTTTGAAAAAATTCCGATAGGGGGCACAAGATTACAAAAATTTTGCGCTAAAAAATAAAAATCTCTAAAATTCTTAAGAAAATTTTTTATTTTGTACATTTTAGAACAGGAGGCGGCTTATTTTTTTATTGTGTAGAATAATTGGTCCTTTTACTGTTTTTATAATTCATAAGGTGAATTATTTATATATTTATTTATTAATATTTTTTTTAAATCTTAAAAATTGTGATAAAAATATAAACACTCACTCATTCGATCCAGAACAAAATTCTGAAAATAATTTCTTAAGAAAATTATAAAATACAATTTTTATCTTCCTGTGAGGAAAATTGAAAATTTGAAAAAATCAGGAAGTTATTGTTTTTACCCCATTTTCCGAAAATCGAGTTTTCATCAGATCTTGACGTTTTGAGGTCCTAGGAAGCTTCCCTGATTATTCCAACGATGGTGTCTGTATGTCTGTATGTATGTATGTGTGTATGTAAACCTTTTATAACTTTTGAACGGCTGGACCGATTCGGGTGAACTGAACGGGGTTCTAAAGAGTTTCATCAAACTTAGATTTCCTGAAAATTTGAACTGATTCGGACCGATAGATTTTGAGAAAAATAAAAAAAACCCCAAAAAAATAAGAAAAATTTTATTTTTAAAAGTGGTTTTTGTGGAATAACTTTCAAACGGCTTTTTCGATTAACTCAAAAATCTAATCAGCTCTTAACCTTAAAAAACTACATCGAATGCCGTTTTGAAAATCAAAATCGGTTGATTCGTGCGTGAGTTATCGTTGTTGAAAGAAAACCAAAAAAAGTGTTTTTTCGGAATTACTTCGAAATTCCTGGATCGATAAATTTGAAATTAAAAGTTCTTCATGGGGCCTCAAAAACCGCGTCGATCGCTGCTAAGAACGTGGGAATCGGTGCATTCAGTCGAAAGTTATTGCGATTTGAAAATTCAAAAATAGTGTTTTATTAAATCTCTAGCAGACTTTTGAGCTCAAAAGCCTAGAAAAGCTATCTCTTTGAGCTCGGAAAGCTTAAAATGACACGAAAATTATATTTTTGAGCTCGAAGAGCTTAAAAACGTAATAAGTGCAATTTTGAGCGCTTAAGTATGGAACCATCAGCGGGAAGTTGTAGGGATGGCCTGTAGGGTCAACCGTCTTCCTAATTTTTTTTTTTCGGTCTCCTCATGAAATTTTGTTGCAAGTACCTAAAAAAAAAAAAAAAAAATTCCTTGAAAGTTTGGGACCTTAATAGTAATATAAAGTCCTCGACTAAGACGCGAAAAAATTTTCTATTGAGAAAACACAGAAACTCTGATCTATTTATCTTTGAATTTTTATAGCTCAGCGGCATTTCATAGCAACGTGTCGACCATGAACTGATTGTTTTCAAAATTTAATGCTCTACAAAAGTGTCTATTGTGACTAAGCCGTAACTCAAACCGGCCTCTAAACTTACTTTTTCCACAAAATTGGCGTTTTTTTTATTTTATCTCGTAAATGACAAGAGCTATAGAAAAAATGTGAACGACAAACTTGTGAAAAGTTTAATTTTTTACTAAAAAAATTCCAAGCACCAAGTCGGTGAAATCAATATTTTCTGAGATATTCAATGATAAAGTTTTTTGTAATTCCAAATTTTTATCGAAAATCGCTTCAAATTATGGAAAATATTTTTTTTTTTATTATTTATTATAACTTTTTTAACTTATTGTTTTTCTTAAAAATGGAACGGTTAAAAGATCTTCGATATAAATCTGAAATTACAAAAACTTTATTATTAAATAATAAAAGATCAAAAAGATCAGAGTTCTTGTGTTTTTTTAATGGAAAATCTTTACACGTCTTGGTCAAGGACTTAATATTAATATTACGGGCCCAAACTTTCATGGAATTTTTTTTGGGTAGTTGCAGCAAAATGTCACGATGAGACGAGCGCGTAACCAAACGATCCGGGTTCGAGTCCCGGTCTGGGCTGTCCGAATTACTTTTTTCAGTTACCGAAAATTCCTACCGAGTAAAGGTCCTCCCTTTCCCTTTATCCTTTATTTCCCTAATTCCCAAATTTCCGAATTACTTTTTTCAGTTACCGAAAATTCCTACCGAGTAAAGGTCCTCCCTTTCCCTTTATCCTTTATTTCCCTAATTCCCAAATTTGTCTATATGGCTATAAGGGGAAGGGAAAAAAAAAGAAGTTTAACAAAAAGCACCCTACTGTCATATGCTTTTGAGCTCTTCGAGTTCGGTTAAGACCTGATTAATTTTTATAACACAGGTCCACAAAAAAAAAATTGATCTGTGCTGAGTGTTCGGCGAAGACTTTCCGACTTATTTTTTACCTCTAAATACGAATCTGAAGTCAAAATTGGGGGTCAAAGTGCAAAAAACGAAGAAAAATCGAAAAAACCGATAAAATCTACGATCTAACAATTTTTTCTGCATGAAAATTATAATCGTACAATTTCTAATGTTTCCTGGCCCTTTTCTCTGTAAATAACCAGCGCAACGGATTCCTGCTACGCTTTTTAGTAGATTTCATAGAAATCTAACTAAGGTATAAGACCCAGTTATTGACCCTGACCCAGTTAGTGACACTTCCAACGTTATTTTAAATTTAAAATAAAAACATTTTGTTAAATAGTTTTATAAATTTTTTTAAAATCCAAATTAATTAATTATGTACGTAATTAATTAAATTTCCAACCGTCAAAAAAAAAATACCTTTATGAAAAAAATTTTTTAAGTGTTGAATGACTGTGGAAGCCATTTTTAAGCTATATTCTAAGCAGCATACGTAAGAGCGCTCGTCGATCGAATCAGTCAATTATTTATCATGTAAGTATAAAAATATAATAAAAAATATATAGATTAGTTAATAATTATATGTTATTTAGTTTTTAATTATAACATATCTCATTAAATCACATTTATGTATTAAAATGTGGGTGTCAATAACTAGGTTCATTTTTTTAGAAATTGCCACAGTTATTGACACCCCAATTCTAACCTATTATCGAGGTTATTTGGTTGTTGGCGTCTGGATGAAAATTTAAATATTTATATTTATTATAGTTAATATATTATAAAAATATGCTTTTATTCATAATTGTAGTGTTAAATTAACATTAAAAATTGTTTTTTAATACGAAAAATATATTTACTGTCAAAAAATACTTCATCAAAATGTAAATAATTTATACTTTTATTTTGATTATAATTTTGTGTTGATAGTACAAATACTTTATTTACTTGGTTTTTTTTTCAGGAATTCTAAAAAAAAAAGAGCTAATTATAACGATGAAAAGTTGGAGAAGGCATTAGCTGAAGTAAAGGCCGGTAAGCCTATAAAAACCACTGCCTTAAAATTCAACATCCCAAAAACTACATTGCTCTATAAAAGTACCGGAAAATTGTCTCCATCAATTGAAAAACCTGGACCGGAATGTATACTGGGAAAAGACAACGAAAAACACCTCGTCGATTGGATTTTGTATATGAAGAATCATGGATTTCCTATCACCAAGGTTCAACTATTAAATAGCGTACGGATGTTATTAAACACTATGAAAGAAAAAACTATTTTCCCAAATAATATGCCAGGTCGTCATTGGTATAATGCTTTTCGTCAACGTCATCCCGAAATAAGGGACAGAGTCGCTCAAAATTTGACAAATAGCCGAGCGGCGGTGTCAGAAGAAAAAATTAGAGCTTGGTTTAAAGAAGTTCAGGATCATCTTGAGCCATTGAATCTTTTAAATATTGATGATTCAAGAAAGCTTAATCTCGATGAATCAGCCTTCAAGCTAAATCCCAAGTCTAACTCTGTTCTTGCGGCAAAAGGTGATAAAGTTGTCTACAACATCGATGGTAATGATGAAAAAGAGTGTTTAACAACTTTAATTTGTGGTAATGCAGCAGGACAACTACTTCCACCGATGATAATATTTCCTTATAAGCGCATACCACGTAACATTGTCAGTAGTATTCCAAAGGATTGGGCAATTGGATGCTCTGATAGCGGTTGGATGACGGCTGAAACATTTTATGAATACGTGTGCAATGTACTTTATCCTTGGTTACTGAAGAACGGGATCGAGTTTCCAGTGATTTTATATCTTGATGGGCACACTTCTCATTTAATGTATCCATTAACAAAGTTCTGCAGAGAGAATAAAATAGAGTTAATCGCTTTATACCCGAATGCTACTCACATTCTTCAGCCGATGGATGTCGCAATGTTTCGTCCTCTGAAAGCTGCTTGGACTTCAGAAGTTCGAAATTGGAGGATGGAACATAATGGTGAATCTCTAAAGCGTGAAAACTTTGCACCAATTCTAAAAACGTCTTTGGCAACGTTGTTTGTATTAGATATTTTACAAAACGGGTTTAAGTCGACAGGTCTGCACCCTTTTTCACCTAATGCTATTAATTATAAAAAATTTTTCGAATCATCTGAGCCTGAAAATACTGTTCAAGCTGGACATACGATAAATTTTAACATGGTCACTGAAAATTTAAGATTCATTGAAAGTAACATTGAGGATAAATTTTTAGAACAGTTTAAAAATCAAGAAAAATGTGCTGAATGTAATGGAAATGTAGAAAACACTAATTTGTATTTATTTTGGCGAAAAATAAAACAAATGTCATCATCGTGTGATCTATCTTCGAATAACAAGGCTTTACTGAACGGCAACGACGTGTCTGAGGAAATTTTACAAGTAATGGAAATAGATTTTTAATTTTTACAGAAAAATTCATCGAAATATTTAATTTTTTTCTAACAAATTTATTGTATATATTGTTTCTAATTTATAGTATTTTTTGCTAAGGGCTTTAATTAATTGATTTGACTCTTTATAACATGATTTCTTATTTTTTATATATAGATTAAAGACAAAAATTTAGAGTGTGAAGAGAGCGGAGAAATTAATGATCATATTTTAGAATCGCTGACATTACAAGAAATTGCTGTTTACTTGATAAATGATGATTGAGATTTGATACTTGTGAATGACGTTGATGAATTTATACCGGTAAGTCCTGAATTAATGGATATTACTATTGAAAATGAAGTTGAAGGACCAACCCAGTTAAAAAACATAATTCTGATATCACTGTGTTTGTTATGTGAAGAGGTACAGTTTGACATAATAATTTAGTTAATTAATGAGATAGTTTTTTTTTTATTACTGTTATAATAAAGTGGATTCAATTTAGAGAGGTTAGAGTGTTGTAGTTTTTTGTGTGTAGGTGTTGGAATACCAGCACCAACATAAACAAAAATGTCATTCAGTCAGACATGTCATTTCTGTAAACAAAATACGGTAAAAAACACATTCATTTGTTCTGGTTGTAATAATGTCTTTCATAAGAGCTGTAGAGGAAAAAAACACAAGTGTTTAAACAGAATGAATGAGCTTGTCCAATGTGTCGGTCACGATCCGGATAAATTCATGGATACAGAAAGTACAAAATCAAGTGATAGTTTAAGGAAAACAAAAAGAAAGAGAACAGAAGAAGCAGATAATGATTTTGATTATAAAATGGATTTATTGCTAGATAGATTCGATAACTTGGAAGCTGATAATGATTTATTAAAAAGTGACATAAAACAGTTAATAAAAAATGAATTGGAAAATTTTAAAAAAGAAATCTTTGGAATAGTAACCAACTCAGTGCGTAAGGAACTAATGGAAATGAACCGGAGTTTAGTGAATGCAACAACACCGAGTGACACCTACAGTTCAAGAGTTAAATCGTACATGGGAAAAGTTCAGCAATCACAATTAGAAAATATTATAGTAGAGCCGAAAGAAAAGCAGGATACGGCAGTAACTGTACAGAAACTCAAGAAAAGTGTAGATGTTGGTAAACTTGGTCTGGGAGTTGACAGAATAGGAAAGACAAGAAGTGGAAAAGTAATTATCGGTTGTAAACAAAAACAAGATTCATGTAAACTAGTAGAAGAATTGAAAAAAAGTATAGGTCATGATTATAATATAAAAATGAACGATAAGAAAATGCCAAAAATAAAAATAATTGATATTGAGGAAGACATTATTTCGGAAAAAACTGATGATGATATAATAAAAATGATACAACGGCAAAATGACATACCCGTGGATGAAGACAGTAACATGGTAATAAGAAAGAAAGGAATTGGAAAGAAAAGAGATGGCTTAATTATCATGGAAGTTGATCCTAAATTACATAAGCATTTAGTGGAAATGAACAGAATAAAACTAGGTTGGAATAAATGCAGAGTTTCAGACTGTGTTAGTGTATTGAGGTGTTATAAGTGCTGGGGTTATCATCATTTTGCGAAAGATTGTAAGAACGGAATTAAGTGTAGAAGGTGTGCAGGTGATCATAAAGAAGAGGAATGTAACAGTACGGAAAAGAAGTGTGTTAACTGTCAAAAAATGAAAGATGTTTATAAAGTCGATGACATTGAAATAAATCACTGGGCAAATGACGCTAATTGTGAATATTATAAAAGAACTAGAAATAAAGCACAGAAAAATATCAAATATTTTTCTGAATAGCAACAAAAAAGAAGTAGAAATCGCTCAATGAGTGGTCAAATGTTTGCGATAAATATTCAGGGCTTATTATGGCATTTGGATGAGTTCAAAATGTTTATGGTAAACAAGAGACCTGATATTGTATGTATAACCGAATCGCATTTGACAGCTGATGTGAGTGAAAATGAATATGTTGTTAGTAATTATACTAATGTAAAAATGTTTACGAATAATAAAAGAACAGGAGGTGTAGTGATATATGTGAGAAACGACATCAATTATGAAATAATAAATAATGTGGTTGAAAATGCTAATGTAGAAGTAAATATGTGGATGTGTAGCATCAAACTCAAAGGTCTATTTGAGAATATAATTATAAGTAATGTATATCATTCTCCTAATCAAAGCAATAGTATGTTTATAGAGAGATTAATAGAAGAATATGAAAACTTAGGTCAAAAGGGACAAGTTATTTTGGTTGGTGACTTTAATATAGACGTAGGAAAGGAATCTCAGTATTCAAGAAAGCTAATTAAAGAAATGAAAAGTGTTGGTCTGAATCAATGGGTTAGTGAATATACTCGTGTGACATCTAATTCTAAAACTATAATAGATTTAGTATTTTCCCATGAAAATATATGTACGGAAGTTTTGGAAGTGCCAAGGATTTCGGACCATTTTATTGTGAAAGTATCCTTACCAATAGTTAAAAATAAGAAAAAAAGCAATAATAATGATAATTGTATTAAATTTAAAAGAGACTATAGTAGATTTAATAATGATGGCTTAAGTAAAAATGTCTGTAATTACTATAAAAGTTTATGTATTGAAAATTTGGAATATGAGAGTGGAAGTGTGGATGTAAAAATAGGATTTCTAACGGAGGTTATTCTTAATAGTATTAACACAGTAGCTCCAATTGAAAAAATTATAGTCAAAAACAAATGGGAAAATTGTAAGTGGTTCAAGAGTCATATTAAAAAGTTAATAAATAGTAGGGATAACTCTTATAAATAATTTAAAAGTAGAAATTCTGATGCAGAATGGGAAAAATATAAAAAATTAAGAAATTTAGTTGTGAGTGAGATAAGAACAGCCAAAAAGGAGTATTACGAAAAATTGGTTGATTGTCATAAAAATAACTCTAAAGTTTTATGGAAAAAGATAAAAACTATAATAGGTTATAAAGATCAATCAAATACGAAACTAGAAATCGTCTTTAGTAATGAACCAATCGGGAATAGTTTGATTATTGCTGAAAGATTCAATCATTTTTTTTTGCAAAGCGTTGAAGACATTGTTAATGATATTGATAAGAATAATCGAACTGAGAGTAACTTTAGGTATGATGGATTGATGACAAAACTTGATAAATTGGTAGAGGTTGATGAAATAGAGTTAAACAAAATAATTAAGAAGTTAGACAAAAACAAAGGTAAAGGGAATGTCATATCTTATGATATAATTAAGAAAATATGGGATGTCGATAAAGTAGTTATTCAAAAGATTATAAATTGTAGTTTGGAGTCAGCTAAAATTCCGAAAGAATGGAAAAACTCATTAGTCCATCCAATACCTAAAGTGAAGGGTACTAATAAAGCTGAAGAATACAGACCGGTAAATACTTTGCCAGAATTAGAAAAAATTCTGGAACAAGTAGTAAAAAATAGACTAACTGAACACCTGGATAATAACAAAATATTAAAAGAAGAGCAATCTGGTTTTAGATTACATCATTCATGTGAGACGACTTTGCAGAAGACAATGTGTGAATGGAGAGATGAGATAGATAGAGGCAATATGATAGGAGTAGTTTTTGTTGATCTCAAAAGAGCTTTTGAGACCATAGACAGACAAGTATTAATCAAAAGGTTAGAAATGTATGGTGTGAGTGGTAGTGCACTGGAATGGTTTAAATGCTATTTGAACGAGAGAACGCAACAAGTAAAATTTGAAGAGTCAACATCTAGTAAAAAATCTGTTAACCACGGTGTTCCGCAAGGATCTATTTCGGGTCCTTTGCTCTTTATTATATACATAAACACGATTGTAGATATTGTAGATAAACATGGATGTAAGTGTAAATTGTTTGCGGATGATAAAATGATATATTTTAGTGCAAAAGATATAAAAGTTATTGAATCAGTATTGAATAAAGTATTAGTAGATTTAGGAATATGGCTAAATAATAACTCGCTTAAACCAAATGTTAAATAGACTGTTTGCATGTTAATTCGAGATAGAAGAAAAAAGAATGTTGAGAGCATAGCATTAAGGTTGGATAGAGAAAAAATTAAGCAATGTACAGAAACTAAATATTTGGGCATAGTTATAGATGAATTTTTAAGTTTTACGAGTCATACTTCTTATATTGTTACAAAAATTAATACAGAGATAAGCTTACTATACAGACTAAGTAGTTTTATGAGTGATTATACTAAAGTAGTAATATATAAATCAATTATTGCGCCTCATTTTGACTATTGCTCGACTTTGTTATTAAACATTAATGATGAATGCATGAATAGGTTACAAAAGTGTCAAAACCGAGCTATGAGAATTATATTGAGAGTAAATAGATATACGCCTATAAGATGCATGTTAAATACACTATGTTTTTTGTCAGTTAAAGAAAGACTTAAGTTTAATGTATGTGTTTTTATATATAAAATGTTGAATAATTTGTTGCCTGATTATATGAATAGAATTATTGTAAAAAATGAACATAGGTATGGTACAAGGAACAAAAACAAACTATTAGTAAAAACATCTAGAACAAAAGGGGCAGAAAAAACAATAAATGCATATGGTTTTGCAATATTTAATAAACTTGATACAAACACTAAAGAAGCGACTAATGTAAAAGTTTTTAAGAAATTTTTAAGGCAAGAAATAAAAGAAGAAAAATTATAATTAATAACGGATAAATTGTTTATATTGTGTAGATAAAAGATCGCAGATCTTTTTTATCATGTATTTTGTAGCCAAGGGCTAAATAAAGAAGCATTATATTATTATTATTATTATTATTATTATTATTATTATTATTATTATTATTATTATTATTATTATTATTATTATTATTATTATTATTATTATTATTATTA
>JZSA01005080.1:0-39417 GCA_000956155.1 Cotesia vestalis | reverse complement strand
TTATTATTATTATTATTATTATTATTATTATTATTATTATTATTATTATTATTATTATTATTATTATTATTATTATTATTATTATTATTATTATTATTGAATAACGTCTGGATTTCCGGTCGATTAAAGGTGCCTTCTCTTAATTTTGCATCTGATTTGTGCTTAAGCACTTGACGCAGGCATGTCAGGCACTCTCGAATTTGATATATTTATTTATTTCTTTAGTTACATCCCAACAGTCAAGAAGGCCAATAACAGGTTCTCTAAATTTTGCTTGGAGAATCTTTTACTAAAGCTTATTGTGTTCTTTTGACTCCAATTTGCCTTTCGAGCAAGTAAGTCCTACCAATTAGCGTAGTTTGAACAACTTACAAAGTAAATTGAGCCAATTCCTGTTAATTGATCGAATCTCATCTAGTCTAAGGTGATTTGAACAATTCGGTTAATTACAGACTGTTTTTACCCTGTTTTGTAATAAACAGTTTGATGATTGTTTTGTTTATTTTGTGATAAATAATCGGATTTACTTGCCTGTTTGGTCTAAACAGTTTTAAGTAAGCACAATCAATGATTTTACTGTGGTTTTTATTATTGATTTACTCTACGTTTGTGTGAATGTTGCTAAGTTAGGCATTGTGGTGAAATAATATTGAATAAATAAATGGTTATAACGAAGAAGCCAGTTTAATATATTGTATTATGTGCTACACCATCCTACTCCAGTCTGAGGTTGAGGGTGGATTCACTATTACAAGTACCAGAGGCCGAGTATTCTAGTTCATTCACGGAAAACATCATCTACTCGATCCATAATTACATTACACATAAGTATTGGTGTTAGTTTATTAGTTTATACTGCCAGTTCGAGGTATTTATGATTCAATTAATATATCAGTGAGAGTCTTTGTTTAGTCAGGCGAACTCACATATTTTTTGAAACGTTCCTGAACATCAAGCTAGTCTGATATCATTATATTCATAGTTAATAAACACTCCAATGAACTAGACAACGTTTCAGTATTTGAGTTTGATTATTGTTATTAATCAATCAATTAATTAACTGACTAGCTAATCAATCAATTAAACAGTCAATTACCTCAGAGATTCTTACAGAGATGAGATTACATTGGTGCTGCAGTTTAGACCCTGAATGGAATAAAGTCAAAAATCTCACATTTTTCAGAAATTTAGTTACATATGTTTAGCATTTTGTACAAAGGTGATGCAGACAAAATATCGTTTTTGCGTTCGGGAGATAGAACGGCAAGGCAGACCAAGTGTGAGCCAGATGAAAAGAAATTGGAATTTGTTGCAAGAATCTGGGACAAAAAAATGTCAACCTTTAATTATCCTATTAGTGGAAGTACTGAGGCACAAATTCTTCATTCTTCCAGAGTAAATATATTTGCATTAACACACATGGCATGGTAATCAGATCCTCTTTACGGATATGTACCATATCGTTTGTGGTGAATTTTTCATCAAGTTTGACCAATAGTGAATTAAGATTAAGATTAACATCTCAGTCAATAGATAAGAAAACAATACCTAACAGCCTACCATGTGTGTTAAGTACATTATTAAATTGCATGATGTTATACAGAGCATAGTATATCATATGTAACAGGCCGCTTTTAGCGTCACCTGTTAATAAGTTGTTTCCCTTAGTTTCTAATTTAATTTTATTTTGAATAAAAATTTACCAGTTGTTCGTCAGGTCATTGGTTGGATTCGCCGCGACCGAGTCGCCCTCGCGTGGGTAAAACCGATCGAAGCTCAACTGCGCGCGAAATAAATTCAAATTGCGATTTATTATCCTAAGTTAGATAATAAGTTAGTTTTGAGATAGGAATTATTGTATCGGTACGTTAAACGACGGCCATTTTACCCGAGAAGAGGATCATCGACGAGCATCATCGAGGTTGAACGAGCCAATGCTCCAGCCAATAAATAAATCAAAGGAAACGTCGATATCGAAAAATTGAACAGGCAGCGCCATCTCTGGAGCGTCAAGAGGATCAAGTGCCCAGAGAGAGGGGAGTGCAACCAGGCGGGTACCAACAAAGCCACGTTTCGGTCTTCCACGTGTTCCCGCTGAGAAAAACGGACGCTAGTTTTTTTTTTGAGGTTGCGTTTTGCTAAGCGTTGTTTCTGTTGGACAATTTTTTTTGTCAGTTGGTTTTTTTTTTATCACTGGTGGTTATTAATTATAATAAAAAAATTATTAATTATAACAAAAATATAAAAAAAAAGACAACAACAAAAGTTAATAGTTTACGACGTGAGGGTTGAGTTGTCAACTACTGTGACTGACGTAATTGCCTTTATTGGATTATTTTTTTTGTCTTTCCTGCATACAACGCCGTGCTGCAGCTCGAGAGTCTATTTGACGTGGAAGCCGGGGACGACGGAGCCGGGCGACCAAGCCAGGACGATATCTCTTTCCTGCATACAACGCCGTGCTGCAGCTCGAGAGTCTATTTGACGTGGAAGCCGGGGACGACGGAGCCGGGGCGACCAAGCCAGGACGATATCTCTTTGCTGTTAATTTTGTAGGAAAACGACGCTTTCTACCAGGGTAAGGGGTCTTGTCTCTGGAAAAATCTCGTGAGATTCACCGACTCGCACGAAAGATTACTAGTAGCTTAATTTTTTTTCATTATTATTTTTTTCTTCAATTTTCTAAAATTTTTTATTCTCTTGCATTTATTTTGGTGACTATCCCACGAGGTATTTCGTGTACCTATGCTAATTGTTGTAGTGCTTATTCACATTCTTATGTGTCACTGTCATAATCCCAATTATTGAGCTTCGGTCATGCGGATAATGCGCCGGTGGATGATTTTGTGTTGAAAAAATTTAGCTAATTAAATTGAAATTTTTGACGCTTACTTTTTTGATATTCAAATAATTATTATAGATAATTAGATTTATTGCGACGGTGTCGGATGTATCAAGAATACTTATGGATTAATTTAATTAATTATTATTAATTAAAAATTTCTTGCGACGATTAATTGATCCAATTCAGTTAAGTAGTAGTAATCAAACAAATTGGTGATGACTAATGTGTTTGATTTTATTAATTATTATTAATTAGGAATTTTTTTTGTGACATCAATTTTTATTTAATTTAATCAATGATTATTAACTAATAATTTTACAACGATTAATTTGTTGAAATTGATTAATTATTACTAATTAAGGAATTTGCGACGGTAATTTAAGTCAATTTAAATAATTACTAGTAATTAAACAATTTTACGACGATTAATTTGTTTAATTAAATTCCTTACTACGAATTAGAGAATTTTTTTTTTTTGCGACGAGTATGTTAATTTTTTTTTAGGATTTATTTAATTATGATCAATTAAATTAATTGCAGCGTACGATCTTGAATTATTTCAGAAATTTTGGTTGTTAATAACTGAATTGTGATTTTGATTGTGTGGTCCTTTGGACATTCGAGTATTGTTAATCAAATTCTTGCGACGTTTTATTCTTTAATGAAATTTAATTACTACTAATTAAATTAATTGCGGCGTGCGAATATTGATTTATTGATTATTGTGATTTTGTTATTTCGGCGATCATTGGAATTGTTTTTTTTTGAGTCTGAGAATATCTCTAGTGTGAATTGTTGAGTTCTGATTGGATTTATCCCAATCTGAGCATTTTTAATCCACCACGTAATATCTTCTGCTAGCTCTTCCTTTACCAACATGTTTGCTTCATGATTATTGCCATTTATGGCTAGAGCTAGAAATTTTTCTCGCTCCAATCTCTTGCAATAAACTGGATCATAAGCTACCGCCGGACATGCTGCCACCAAAACACTCAATATATGAGCTATTTCGCGTATCATATACCGATTTCCAATCTTTAAGTTTTTAAGTAAAGATATTATTTAATTTTTTTTCATCTATTAGTTCTAAAGTTAAATCTTATGTGTTAATATTAAATCCTAAATATTTACATTTGTTTGGAGGTTTAAGTGAGCTCTTATTATGATTTATAATTAAGCCCAATCTTTCCCGGATTTTAATTACTTTATTAATATTTCGTAAATATCGTTCATATGATAGATCCACGATCAAGATATCGTCTAGATATATTATAAGTAATATTCCCTGACGCCTGAGATAATTCATTACTGGCTTCATAATCTTAGTAAAGATGTAAGCACTTATACATAACCCAAATGGAAGACAAGTTAATTAAAATAACTTGCCTAAAAAGAAAAATTTTAAGTTTATTTTAAATTTCTTATGAATTGGGATCATATAAAAGGCATCTGTAAGATCCATGAAACCTAGGTAGGCATTGAGCGTAACTAGCTGTTTTGCTGCTCGAATGTCTTCCATTTTAAAGTGGACCAAATCTATGAATTTATTAAAATTTTTGAAATTCATAATAAACCTATATGATCCATCTGGTTTAGGAACTGTAAAGAATGAGAAAATATTGTTCAGGTGTAGGTTCACATAGCTCGATCGCTCTTACTTTTAAGAGTTTTTTGATTTCGGATATGATAATTTCTAAATCTTTGTCATTGCCACAATACTCTGGTGGTAGAGTATCTTGGTATGATGGCTCCTTAAAAACTACTTGGTATCCCCTCAAACAATTTAAAATCAATTGATCTGAAATAATTTTTGTGCATCTTGGATAAAAAAACTTCAGTCTACCTTCAATTACCTGGTCAGTTATTTCCTCGACGTGTACTGGCTGTATTCTGTGTGCGGTTTCTGAATTTAATCGTTGGTTTCTTTAGGAATTGACCCACCTGCTTATACTTCGCAGGTAGGTTCTTCCTGTTTCCTTGATCCTTATTTCCCGACCACTTGCTCTGTGGAATTTTTCCCATAGAGCCATTCATCTGCCTTAGAGGCGTCTATCGCTGGTTTTATAGTCTTAGAAAGCAAAGGTGTAATGAATGACTTTCTTGCAACGAACTGTTGAAAGAATACGTCCGTCAGTAGTTGTCCCGTATGAGACAAATATTCGAGAAATTTCTCTTGATCGATTTCGTCTGACTCTGTTTAAAACCATCGATATTGCTGCTCCTAGCGCCGATAATGCGGAGCCTACAGTGTTTTAGGTTTCGAGGAAGGGCTTGCCCCTCTTGACAGCGATTTTAGACAGCACCGGCATGACTTCTAGCTTAACTTTAGGGGCTTCTGTAAACAAAACCCCTTTCCTAGAATAGAGTTCTAGGATTGATTCCTTTGTTTTCT
This sequence comes from Cotesia vestalis, assembly GCA_000956155.1. NCBI lineage: Eukaryota > Metazoa > Arthropoda > Insecta > Hymenoptera > Braconidae > Cotesia > Cotesia vestalis. The sequence goes on along the minus strand of JZSA01005080.1, from coordinate 34,180 downwards.
CCGGCAGTCTTTCCTGTGTCCATTTAGTCCATGTAGTGACTAATTCAGGTTGGAAGTCAATCTTCAGCTGTTTTAACGAGTTGCAGTCGTCACTTAAAATCTGTTGAATTTCCTCCTTGGCCGCTGAGTCCTTTGTAGTCTCTGACTTCTCACTGTTGTCAGTTTTCTCTGTCGCGTCTACAGCTTTGCTGTTGTTCTGTTCGTTGTCAGCGATTGGAGTGATAACGTCATTTATGTTCACTGGAGCTGCGTGTACGAACAGAAGACAGAGAAAAGAAAGATAAATTAGTAAAAATAATTCTTTCAATAAGAGTTATAATCGTACTAGAGATGAATTGTTTGTCTTATTGACAGGCCCGCACTTATTGTGCAACTCAAGACTTAATTTGTTCTTGTTGAACACAGTCGTGAGTATGGCCAGCCAAATATCGAGTAGATATTTTGGCTATGCTTAAATATTCGTGTGGAATGTTTTAAGCTATAATTTTTTTTTACACACCGATATTAGGATTTTTTTCAGGAGCAGGTATATTCTCTTTGTCTGGAAGATCTTTATTATTATTATTATTATTATTATTACTAATTGTGGTCACCAGTGTACTCACTGTATTAGTGAGGTTCTCTATTTGGTTTTGCATTACTTTCAAACTTTCATCAGATCGGTCTCGACTTCTACGTCTCTTGTGTCTTTCCCTTGATGATGATTTTGAGTGCTTCCTCTTCTTCATTGTTAAATAATCGGGTTGTTGAAATTTAATTAATTAATTAATTAATTAATTGATACTCGTGAACATGTTTGCTTTACGCACAACGAAAAAATATGAGGAGAAACAGTCGGTAACAGATAAATATAGCTTATAGATAGCGCAAAGCGGGCCAAAATTTTTCAAATTTAAACTCGAAACGTTGTGAGATTTACACATAATCAGTACTACTACAAGTTATCATCGAGAACGAGACGTGTAATATAATCTAAGTTTAGTCAAGCCCTCTCGAATAGCACCAACCGCGATGAAATCGGTCAGGCTGTTTAAGAGTTATGGAAGGTTTACACACATCCATACATACACACACACACACGGTAAAAGGTAGGAAGCTTCCTAGGTCCTCAAAACTTCGAGATACGATGGTAGCTCGATTTCCGAAAAGCGGGGTGAAACCAATAACTTCACGATTCTCGAAAATTTTCAATTTCCGTATCGGGAAGTTAACAAAAATAGCTGTTTCATGCTTTTGACCTCATCAAGCTCAAAAGTCTTATCAAAGTTCGATGAAACACGATTTATATGATATAAAAACTGCTATAACTTTTGAATAAACCAACCGATTTCCACGCAGTCGAAGGCAAACGATGTAGTTTTTTGAGCTCTGTAGAAATTTCGAAACGAAAGAAATGATGTGACGTTACATTTTGGAGTTATGACAAAAAAACACTTTTTTAATCTTTTTCGACAACGATATCTCTCGAACGAATTGACCGATTTTGACCGCATGAGCGGCAATCAGCGTGGTTTTTCGAGGTTAAAAGCTGATTAGTTTTCGAAAATGATCGATCAAGTAGTTTAAAGGTATTCCAAAAGAAAATTCTAAAAACCAAATTTTTTAACTTCCCGCTAAGAAAATCAATGATTTTCAAAAAATCGGGAAGTTATTGGTTTTACCCCGTTTTGAAAAAATTGAGTTTTCATCAGATCTCGACGTTTTGAGGTCCTAGGAAGCTTCCCTGACTATTCCTGAGAGGGTGTCACTGTGTGTGTGTGTGTTCATCAATTTCTAAGACGTTATCACGTCAAAAGAAACACTTTCTTAATAATACACTCAAATTATCAAAAATCTTTATTATTTATTTCCTATGATTAGACCCAACAGCTAATTAAGCCAGTAACAGGGTCACTTAATTTTTTACAAAATTTTACAAGGTGGTGATATATAAGTACAAGTAATAGCTACTGTGTAATACTAAATTATTATGACTATAATATTTCGATATAATATAAAATAAAGTAAAATATAATTCGTTTATACTAAATAAGAAAAAAGAAAAAAAAATTAATGTTTAAAAAAACTCGATTAGAAATTTTATTAAAAAATTTTTTACTTAAACTTAATTTTTGAATATAAATTACAAGACTCTTATGACTAACAAAACAAATTAACATAACTTATTATTTTTTGACTTTTTAGATTTTTATAAACAGTGACAATCGATCTTATTTACAATGAAATAATTTACAGTTGAATAAATAGTAATTTACAATATAAACAAATATTTACAATCAGTTCTGCTTCATAATAGCAGATAAAAGTATAGCCAAATTAATAAGAAGGTGAACATTCTCCGCTGGGAAGACGCTCCGTTCCTTCAGGACATTTTGGAATCACTTCAGGATCAATCACCAGGGCCATTGGAGCAGTAGGCAACTCTTCAAATACTTCAATTCGCGTGAATTTATTAGGTTTGTTATCCACAAGCTCGTTTTCATTTATTTCAATTGGAATGACTTTATAATCATCGTAGTTTTGGTCCGACTGATTAATCAGAATAAAAGCCCTTGCCGGACTGACGGCCAGAGTGATCAAAGTAAATACAAAACACAAGATGAAGAAATTCGAATTCATATTTGTTGAATGAAATTCACTGATGCAATTTGAATATTTTGGATTTGATCAACTGAAAAAGAAAAATTACCTTTATTAAAAAAAAATTAATTTTATTGTGAAAAAGTATGGGGTGATTGATAGTAATTGTAAATATTCTATTGCAAAATTTCAAATATTGTATTAAAGTTGATAATTAATGCACAACCTTTAATGGTTGATTGTTTTATTTTTGCTTTATCAATTCGATTCTTAATTACACTGAAAAAAAAAATTAAAAAAACAAAAACCGGCATGATTGTGACAAGAAATTAATTTGTTAAAAATTGTTAACAATTTTATTTCTTAGCCGAAGAAATAAAAAAAAAAAAAAAAAAAAAAAAAAAAAAAAAAATTATTAAAGAAAATGCTGGATCTAATTATATTTTGTTATATATAATCACATATAATTAGATATGATCAAATATAATTATATATGATTATATATAATTAGATGCAGCATTATTAATGTATTACAATCATGTATAATTGTATATGATCATATATAATTCTATGTAAATACACTAGTCACAAAAATTAAGGGATATAAAAAAAGTTCCAAATTTTTGGGTGATTTTCAACAAGCTGTAACTCCGAGGAAAATGACCGTACAGAAAAAATAAATAAGCAAATTGTAGCTCCAAGTGTCCAGTTTTCAGATATGACCATGAAAAATTTTTGTCATGTCCAGGTCTGGAGAAATCCTAAGAAAACTAGCGAAAAAAATTTTTCCAAATTTTTTCTCGTCTAAAGAAATGTCTACGGGCTTCAAAAAAATTTTTAACTTCCCGCTAAGAAAATCAATGATTTTCAAAAAATCGGGAAGTTATTGGTTTTACCCCGTTTTGAAAAAATCGAGTTTTCATCAGATCTCGACGTTTTGAGGTCCTAGGAAGCTTCCCTGACTATTCCTGAGAGGGTGTCACTGTGTCTGTATGTATGTGTGTGTGTGTGTGTAAGTATGTAAACCTTTTATAACTTTTGAACAGCTTGACCGATTCGAATGAACTGAACGGGGTTCCAAAGAGTTTCATCAAACTTAGATTTCCTGAAAATTTCAGCCGATTCAAACTATTGGATTTCAAGAAATCTTAAAAAAACCATGAAAAAATAAGAAAAAATAATTTTTTAAATGTGGTTTTTTTGAGATAACTTTTTAACGGCTCTAGCGATCAATTCCAAAATCTAAACAGCTCTTAACCTTGAAAAACCACGTCGACCGCTGCCGGTCCGGTCAAAATCGGTTGATTCGTTCGTGAGTTATCGTTGTCGTAAAAGTTCGAAAAAAGTGTTTTTTTGGATTAACTTTCAAACGGCTACACCGATCGATTTCAAAATTCAATTAGCTCTTAACCTTAAAAAACCACATCGAATGGTGTTTTGAAAATCAAAATCGGTTGATTCGTGCGTGAGTTATCGTTGTCGAAAGAAAACCAAAAAAAGTGTTTTTTCGGAATTACTTCGAAATTCCTCGATCGATTAATTCAAACTTGAAAGTTCTTCATGGAGCCTCAAAAACCGCGTCGATCGCTGCTAAGAACGTGGGAATCGGTGCATTCAGTCAAAAGTTATTGCGATTTGAAAATTCAAAAATAGTGTTTTATTGAATCTCTAGCAGATTTTTGAGCTCAAAAGCGGAGAAAAGCTATCTCTTTGAGCTCGAAGAGCTCAAAAACGTAATAAGTGCAATTTTGAGCGCTTCAGTATGGAACTATCAGCGGGAAGTTGCAGGGATGGCCTGTAGGGCCAACCGTTTTCCTAATTTTTTTCACGTCTTTTCACGGTTTTTTTGAGATTGATCGAAATCTGTCGGTCTGAATCAGTCCAAATTATATTTATAATCTAAGTTTGGTCAAGCCCTTTCGAATGGCTTCAATAGCGATGAAATCGGTCAAACCGTCCGAAAGCTATAGCAGGTTTGCACACACACACACACACACACACACACACACACATACTCTGTGACCTGAGTTATTCAATTAGTGTATTAGAAGGTTATTGTTATTGTCATTAATCATTTAAAATTTAATGTAAACTAGAATTTTTCAAAGCGCGCTGACGTGCGCCGAAACTGACGAGATAAACGAAATGTATTGTATTAAGATGGCACGATCGAAATAAAGACTTGATCACTCTATCATAATTTATAATCTTCTGTATATCAAAAAATCATAATAGTTGGCGTACGATTATCATCGTTGACGTATTCGACGAAAGATATTCTCAATTAAAATACATGAAATTTTTGAAGATAGTCATAGGCCGAAATGCGCAATATCTCTTAATCGATGTACACAAATGATAATGAAAGTCTTGAAGTTAGTCATAGACTGAAACCCGTAAAAAATAGGCTGCAGTTCATTATTTGTTAAAATTAAAGCGCGCACGCGGCACGCTATTCAAATTTTTCATGCAATGTTAAATAATGTTGTTATATATATTCTCATCATCAGATAATCGAATTTACTCTGGATATCGTCAAACGAATAAATTTGTTCAATGTTGCAGAAGTTTATGACGACAAATTTAGGTCTATAATTTTATGTAAATGAATAAATTTAATGATCGGTTGAAAACTAAGATCTGCGAACCGACAAAAACGAATGTTTTGGATATTGTTCTAAGGGCGCAATTATGTATTTAAGCCGAGAAACGTAGAGAACAAATGTCAGCAAATCAAATATCTTGTTGGATTTTATGAATAAACTTTGAAACTATCGTTGACTGTGGTTACAGACGCGCGGTGATACGGTAGTGGGGTTTAGCGTGGTCAAAATGTAATAATTTTGATATTTATAATAATAATGAACGACGATTAAATAGTTTATATTCGATTAATATGATTAATATGTTGAACGAACGATGTGGCGAGCAGCATTTTTATTGTCGATCATTTGAAATATGAATTATCAAGTTCATGGCGGACATCGTCGAACGAATAAATACGTTTACCATCGGGAAAATTCGTACGATCAATTTGGCATTAGGATTTTATGCAAATGAATATGCTTAACGACCAATCAAAAATGAAAATCTTTGCAACGACGAATAGAAACAACATAAATATTATCTTAGATGCGCACTTATATTTTAAGTTTGAGAAATCTAAACAACAAATATTGACAAATTAATTATCTCACTGACTCTTATGAACGAAACCTTGAACTATCGATAGCTGTGGATCCAGTCTCGCGGTGATACGGTTGTCGGGGCTTAGCATGGTCAAAATGTAATAATTCTGATGATTATAATAATAATGAACGACAATTAAATAATTGCCACTCGATCAATATGATCGATACGTTCAGCGATGATGCAACGAGCAACATTATGGTTGTCGTTATTTTGAAATATAAATAATCAAATTCACAGCGGACACGGTCGAATGAATCAATACATTCATCATCGGAAAAATTCATTACGATCAATTTGGTCTACAATTTTATGTAAACGAATGTACTCAACGATCAATCGAAAGTTAAGGTATTTGCAACGACGAACATAAATGGTATAAATATTATCCTAGATGCGCAATTATATTTCAATTTCAGGAAATTTAGATAACAAATGTCGGCAAATCAATTGTCTTATTGACATTTATGGATTAAATATTTAATTATCGATAACTGCGGATACAGCCGCGCGGTGATACGGTTGTCAGGGTTTAGCATGGTCAAAATGTAATAATTTTGATGATTATAATAGTAGTGAACGACGATTGAATAATTGACACTCGATCAACATGATCGATACGTTCAGCGATGATGCAACAAGTAACATTATGATTGTCATTATTATGAAATATAAGTAATCAAATTCACAGCGGACACCGTCGAATGAATAAATACATTCATCATCGGAAAAATTCATTATGATCAATTTGGCTTTAAAATTTTATGTAATTAACAGCCTTTTTGCATCATTGAATTACGATTGATTATGTTTACAACTGAGATCACGAACAAATATGGATATCATGTGAACGAGCACAAATAAACGTTAGGTAAACCATAGAATACAGCCGACTGTAATATATGATGAAACTCAACAAAAGTGCGTTGTAAACTATATTTTTTCTAATTATACCGTCATCGAGAATTGTTTCCATGATATTTGTTTACCTTTAGACCTGAATTAAATGTTTTGTTTATGTATTTTTATTTTATCGATAAATTTCTGGATACACATAATTTTTTACCAAATCGTTAGACCTGTCGTCATGCAAATAAATCTTCAAAGAATCCCATGATTTAACTCTTGACATCGCGACGTATAATTGTCCGTGGTTAAAAACGTCTTTTCGAAGATCTATTCCTATTTTGTCAAATGTTTGTCCTTGTGCTTTATTGATAGTCATAGCAAACGCTAGTTTTACGGGAAATTGTCTGCGTTTAAATGTAAAAGCATTTGCATGGTCATAATAAATAGTTATTCGGTTAATAAACACTGTTTCTCCCGTTTTATCGCCGGTAAGAATTTCGCATCTCAATAGAGTGTGTCGTAATTCTAAAACCATCAACCTAGTGCCATAACACAATCCTACATTTACACACAAATTCCTAATAAGCATAACGACGCTATATAATTTTAATTTTAAGTTGTGTGGGGGAAAATTCGGTGGATTAATTGAGTTCAAGTATTCAATCAATATTGATTCGTTGATTACACCATTGTCGCAATTGTCTGTGCTATCAACACTACTATAGAGCTTTTCCGATCGTGCATCTAACAAATCTACAACTTGATCGTTTATTAGGTCGACATCTGCATTACGAGGAGAAAGTATTGCCAATTTAGTAAAATTGTCAAAGTGCCCATGTTTAATTGTATCAGCGTATATGTCCGTAACGATATCGGCACATTTCGGTGCAATACAATTTTCCGGCAGAGTCACGTCATCATTTTCATCATTGGTATTACCGTCTCCAATCGACAATATAAATTTAGCAAACTCTGTTTCTTCCGGTAACGCCCTCATGTTTTGGATTAGAGAAAATTTTTCAAAATGTTTCCATAATTGGCTGAATTTTATCGATAAATTTACCAACTCATTTCGGGTAGCGTTTATTTTGACCGGAAGCAACTGTCTAAAATCCCCTCCGAGAACGATAATTTTGCTACCAAATGGTCTGTTATTATTAAATACGTCAGATAACGTACGATTCACTAATTCTAATGCATATCTTGGAGACATCGGAGCCTCGTCCCAAATAATAATATCTGTATTTTTTAAATATTCATATTTTTTAGAACGATTTTTTATATTGGGAGTCGAATCATCATGAAGAAGAACAGGCATGCCGAATACCTTGTGAACGGTCCTTCCATGGGGAAGAAGTGTTGCTGCGATTCCTGTAAATTCCATTGTACATACATTTTGCTTTTTACCTCGTACCAAATGATACAATGCTATATAAATATATGTTTTCCCTGAACCGCCTAGCCTGTCGATATAAAAGCAATTAGCAATACGATCATTTACATTTTCGTTTTTTGAAAGCGTCGAATTCAAAATAGTATCGACAATGTCTTTTTGTTTTTCGTTTAATTTAACATATTGCTCATTACCAAGTTGTTGATGTTCTTCTTGCGTCATTTCATGATGTTGATTGATTTCAAAATTTATCAATTGTTCCATAGTAGGGAATTTACTGAGATTCGATCCTTCGGAAATTAACAAATCGTTCAATAGAGCGTAGGTTTTTTTATAAGCCATAGATGGATCGAATTCTACCAAAGTCTTCTGACATTGAATGTTTGAATTTATCCCACAATTTTTCTGGATACGTTGGCTGACAATGTAACAAAATTCGGACAGTTAATTTACAAAGTTGTACCGGCATCATCCATATGTCGGCTTCGGATAAAGTTCGTTCCCATTCATTATCATCTTCAATAAGCCCTAAAGCTAAACATGCTGCAGTAAACGTTTCACAAACAGTACCATCGACTGTTTTAAGATCGGTAAAACTTAATGCTCCTTTGACATTTATTAACAATAAGCGTAAATGAAATAATTCGGTTTGGGCGGGACTAATTGAATACATTTTTCCCATAGCATTGAATTGCTGTTGGCGTTTTTCCCAACTAATTGTTTTCGAATTTTTATCTTTTTTTTTTGAATACATAATGTATTGGAATCTCTCTGTAGAAGAAATTTCTGGCATCTAGGTCTCTTGCATTTAAGGCAAAATAATCGATAAGCATAGTTAGTTTTTCTAATGCATTTTGGATGGTTTCATCATTTTCAGGGTCCAAAGTAACTGTGTGTTCATTTGGAAAATATACTGGTAATCTAATTACCCAGTGGCTTTTATTTTGCAATTCTTTGTTGTAATAGTCACCAGCACGCTTCTACCTGACCAACGTATCGACCGTCGATGTAATCCTGTATTCCATCGTGTTCAATAGTCGTATTTTATCCTTGATCGACAACCTGAACAGCAGCTGCATCATGACCTTTATAAATGTTTTTAAATAAATATTTTATAGCTCGAATACTGGCTACGATTTCTACATTTATATGCCAATTCAATAATTCCAGCAGTTTTTTATTATGTGGGACCACATTTCAATTGTCTAATTCAAAAGTATCTGTTTTAGAGTAGGATGTATTCGTGTCTCTTCGCCTGTAATAAGGATAACCATTTTTATCCATTTTTGTTTCTTCGAGATATGGTTTTGGGTATTTTTTTTAACATTTGTTATCAACCAAACACCAGTCCCTACACGTTCCGTGAATCATATTCTTCAACACAATCTGATGTAAAATAGGATTCGTCTGTAGATCTGGTATTTCAGTTGAGATGTACGTATTTATTTGTTCGGTTTTAGTGATCTTAGAATTATTATCGAGAGTTATCAGTAAGTACACATGAGGAAGACCACGTTTTTGGTATTCAATTACATACACATAAGCTTTTACTTTACCGAAATGATTTTGTTTAACTATTATATCTATCAGTTGTTTGACTTTTAAATAAAAAACTCTCGCAACAATATCCGGTCTATCCGCAGCAGTTTGTCCTGGTAACAAATTTTCCAATATTTTTCGCCCGTGTAGATTACATGTCATCGTAACAAATAAGTCAAGAGTTCCATGTACTCGTACGATACACATAGCGTCTTGATAAAGTTGAATCATATTTCGAGGCGAATTAATAAATGTGGAAGGCAATATGATTATTTTACCAATTTAGCTATTTGTTTTAGATCCTCTTTTATGTAAATGGTCAATTAATCCTTGGTAAGATTCTGCCCTTAATTTTTTTTGATTATTTTTGCAGTACACTATTCTTCCTTTTTCTATCTTCACGTAGTTATCTACTACCCATTGTTGGAACAATCTTCTACCTATTAAAAATATATTGAAATTATCGCGTATTGCCATACGATATCCAATATGCCCCCATCTGCCGTAGTCGCGAAAACTGCAGCTACTTCATTAATTCTTTGAAAATTATAGCGACCTCGATCCATACCTTTTTTTTACGTAAATAGTAATTGTAATTCAGGTTCTGTATCATTATCATTGGTTTTAGATGCATTTAATTCATCCTTCATCATTTGATATGAATGCACAAATATATTATGTTCTCTTATAATTGATTCAATTATACTAACAACACCAAGATCTAGTTTGTCGTTTTGATCACACCGAAATTGTGAGGCCTTGGCAGCGTCTATTATAAACAATTGTCCATTTGTTGGAGTGTCATGAGGTTACAATGATTCATTTATTTGATAATATATTTGGCCTTGGATTTTAAAACAGAATAGACCTGGACGTCTGTTACGAAATTCCGTTAAATTTGCATTGAATGATGCAAACGAAAACGAACTATTATAGTAACTTATTCTTTCAAAGAAATGATTCGATTTTTCGTGGGTACCTTTAAAAAGATTTTTCAACAAAAGTGGTGTATCCGGCAAAGGATCAAGAGCTACTTCACCGTGATTGCGACAATCATTGTACGAATATTTCTTGTTAGCCACTTGTTCGGTAGAAAAGTGGCAGGCATTACAATATGAGCATATAAATGTAATTGGTCCCAAATAGTGTTCACTAATATTCTTTTCATCAACCGGAGAATTTGGTACTATATTAAAATTATCATTGCGAATGTTACCGCAAGAGAATTCTTGATGATTATTTCGCGACGTAGAATTGAGCCTATGACCACAACTATTGTCTTGAAAGTCGTTTTGAATATTATGGCAGTGAATAAGATTTGTATCAGTATTGTCAAACGATGATGAGGACAAATATACAGAATTCATTCGTATAATAGGGTCTGTTGTTGGCGCAAATGATGTTGATAGTTTGTTTATTACGTCTGATTCGCGAAGTGTTACAGTTTCTGAACTTTCAAGATCAATAATACGATTGGATAAAACAACTTGTGGGTCTAAGGCAAGTTTTTTTCGACTATTCCTAATTGCAAACTGGCCAGCATTTTTCTTATCTTGTCGTTGTCTTTTGATTGATGCTTCTTCAATGGGGTCACGTACAATTTTTCTTCGTGGCATGATAAAAAGTTAACGAATGAACAAACTATAGTACATACAAAGATTAAAATTAAGAAAAATTAAAATTATATCAATACACCGGGCTTTACATACATAGTGGAATAAGAATAGTAATAACTAAAACAATTGTAACGGCGGAAAAAATAATGACAATAGTAATTGAATTTTATCAAAAATTTTATTATACAAGTTATTTGTCTACAACCACAATAAATAATCCAAACCCAAGAGAAGAGTCAAGGACGAATGTTAGAATAGATTAGAACTATTAGATTTAACGATGACTATCTCCTCAACGATGAATACACTCTTTGTTCTGTGTTCTAAGTCAATATATTAATTATATTTCTATGTTTTCGATCTCAATCTATTATTATATTTTTATAATTCATAAATGTTTTAAATGTTGTTGTATAGTAAATTGTAAATATTTTTATAAATAAATTAAATGATAATTTTAGGTTATTGGAGATATATAAACAATGATATGTTTTAAATATCTTTATTTTGCTTCTGAAACAAACATACACATACACAGACATACATATGTCCAGAAGCCTACGATCTAGTTCTAGGTTCTATAGTCAGTAATCTAATTCTCTTATTTATTTATTTGTTCCGAGTAAAATGGATGACAATGGTAAATAATGTCGACGTTGGTTGTTTAGTCCATGATATGATGCCTAAATTAGGAAATCACTGACATTCTGCTCTGATTGAGAAGGCAAAATCGATTAACCCTGGAATAATAAACACGTTAGTTAATTGTGGCCGAATATAATAGTTATGACGAATGACTTGAAAACATTATGTTGCATACGTACCTAGATAGGAAGAATAAAACAATAATAATCTCCGTCCGACCAACAGAATTGAAATACAATGAAATGTAATTCTAATGATAATAGGTGAGATAACAACAAATCTACCTCAAACGACAATAAAAGTACTTTTAGGTTACGTGTTTATGCAAACTTCTGCGTTATACATTATACAGACTGAACACAATTGAAAAATGTTTCGCACAATCTAGCAAACGTGAACAGACGTTGATTTCATCCAAGGGAAAACGCGGAGGACCGAAAGAATTGTTTTACAGAATAATATAAATCGTATAATTATGTCAATCGATTAACACCAAACATCGAGTGTTTGAATAATATACCCCACAATAAAAATGGATTAGAGTGTGAAGTTAGTCAATAGTCGAAACCCGCAAAAACGGGACCCGAGTTTTTATTGGTCAGAAATAAGGCGCGCGCGTAACGCGCTATTCAAATTTCTCGTGTAATAATTTATTATATAATAAAGTCTAGCACGTGTAAAACGTTTCGCGCATGTGCATAACAACAGCAAAAATAAAATCTCCATTCGTCGTACACACACACTCACTAATGCAATATATTTTTTCGTTTATGTACCGAATTCAAGAAATATGCCTTTTAATTAATCTTCTTAATTATTTACCTGGTCAGAAACCTTTTTTATAGTCATCTTAATCTTAAAATTATATAAATATTAGGATAAAAGGTTTGTACAAAGTATAAATATTAATTAGTTAGTGATACAAAAAAAAATTTTTATTCACGCTATTGGACCATCGAGTTTTTACAAAAATTATTTATTAATCATATAATTTTAATTATCATGAAAGTAAACATAATTTAAAGTCATACGAAAATTCGATCGTATTTATCTGACACAAAAAATTAAAAATATAGTGCACGAAATATCCAGCGAGATTATATTTTACTTTAAGAATAATAATACTATGTTTATTACAATACTAATTATCACAACACTTAGGTTATTCTATTGACTTAGTACGACGCTAGATTTCTCATGCACAAAATACATAATTTTGATTTTAAGATCGTTGTTACGTGAAAGACATTTCAATAGAAAATTATGGAATTTTTTTTATCCAAAAATAAATATATTAATAATTCATTATAAAAATTTCCGATCAATCGACCGTATCGTTCCTAAGTTATTAATTTTCGTAATTAATTACACAAAAACAGTGCGGTCAATTAATCTAAAAATTTAAGTGGTGAATTATTAATATATTTATTTTTAAATAAAAAAATTTCATACTTTTATGTTGGAATACTCATCGCACAACAACTACTTTAAGAGCAAAAATTTATAATTATTTATCAAATCAAATCATTGCGTGATAATGTACTGAAATGACAAAATGTTTCAACATTTCTCGATGGCTTAACGAATTAACTTAAGTCAATAACAAAAAGATAAAATTGGCTTAAAATAATAATCAAATTAGATTTAAATGATATTAATGACTTAAAAAGAATATTCATACAAAAAAAAAATACCCGAAGAGCACAACGGATAATTTAAATCAGAACTTTTTAACTTCCCGCTAAGAAAATCAATGATTTTCAAAAAATCGGGAAGTTATTGGTTTTACCCCGTTTTGAAAAAATTGAGTTTTCATCAGATCTCGACGTTTTGAGGTCCTAGGAAGCTTCCCTGACTATTCCTGAGAGGGTGTCACTGTGTCTGTATATATATATATATATATATGTGTGTGTGTGTGTGTGTGTGTGTGTGTGTGTGTGTGTGAACGGCTTGACTGATTCGAATGAACTGAACGGGGTTCCAAAGAGTTTCATCGAACTTAGGTTTCCTGAAAATTTCAGCCGATTCGAACTAGTAGATTTCAAGAAATCTTAAAAAAACCATGAAAAAATAAGAAAAAATAATTTTTTAAATGTGGTTTTGAAAGAAAGTTGATTAATTTAACACAATATCTATTATATAAACGAATCTTTATTCACTTCTAAATAGTCGATAATAATCTAATAAATCTAGAATAATATTTTATTAATAATGTATTATCAATATAAGTAATGCACAGTATAAAATATTAAGTAATGATAATAGCAGTAGTACGTAGTAATATGTGATACCGCCAAGAGAACAAAACATACAGTAAGGTATAAAGAATGCAGGGGAGAGGAGTCATATGCGCCGTCAAGCGGCGCGTAGACCGACGCCAACTCACTAGCAATAATAATAATAGTATAGATATAATAAAAATAATAAGCCTAACCGGACTTGGGTAAATCTCGACTTCTTAACAGGTTTTTTCTGAGATAACTTTTTTACGGCTTTACCGATCAATTTCAAAATCTAATCAGCCCTTAACCTTGAAAAACCACGTCGACCGCTGCCGGTTTGGTCAAAATCGGGTGATTCGTTCGTGAGTTATCGTTGTCAAAAAAAATTCAAAAAAAGTGTTTTTTTGGAATAACTTTCAAACGGCTTCACCGATCGATTCCAGAATTTAATCAGCTCTTAACCTTGAAAAACCACATCGAATGCCGTTTTTAAAATCAAAATCGGTTGATTTGTGCGTGAGTTATCGTTGTCGGAAGAAAACCAAAAAAAGTGTTTTTTCGGAATTACTTCGAAATTCCTAGATCGATCAAATCGAACTTAACAGTTCTTCATGGGGCCTCAAAAACCGCGTCAATCGCTGCCAAGAACGGGAGAATCGGTGCATTCAGTCAAAAGTTATCGCAATTTGAAAATTTAAAAATAATGTTTTATTAAATCTCTATCAGACTTTTGAGCTCAAAAGCTTAGAAAAGCTATCTCCTTGAGCTCGGAGAGCTCAAAATAACTCGAAAATTGTATTTCGCCATATAGCCATATAGACAAATTTGGGAATTAGGGAAATAAAGGATAAAGGGAAAGGGAGGACCTTTACTCGGTAGGAATTTTCGGTAACTGAAAAAAGTAATTCGGACAGCCCAGACCGGGACTCGAACCCGGATCGTTTGGTTACGCGCAAAAGGCTCTACCAGTTAAGCTATCTGAGACACTGTCCGTAATTATTATTCAGTCACTTAATAAGACCTATCGAGTAATAAACACTACCGTCCATCTTACGGTAAAGAGCCATATAGACAAATTTGAGAATTAGGGAAATAAAGGATAAAGGGAAAGGGAGGACCTTTACTCGGTAGGAATTTTCGGTAACTGAAAAAAAGTAATTCGGACAGCCCAGACCGGGACTCGAACCCGGATCGTTTGGTTACGCGCCAAAGGCTCTACCAGTTAAGCTATCTGAGACACTGTCCGTAATTATTATTCAGTCACTTAATAAGACCTATCGAGTAATAAACACCACCGTCCATCTTACGGTAAAGAGCCATATAGACAAATTTGGGAATTAGGGAAGTGCAATTTTGAACGCTTAAGTATGGAACCATCAGCGGGAAGTTGCAGGGATGGTCTGTAGGGTCAACCGTTTTCCTAATTTTTTTTGTCATATTAATTAACTTCTCGAGTTAGTAGAGGTTTATTTTAATAAAGTTCGATTTTAATTTTAATATAAACCAAAACTGAAAATATTTATTTATTAATTGCGGAAACAAAGTGAAATGAATAAAATGTAACTTGGCGAAGTATGGAATTTGATACCATGAGCAAATGCTCTGTCGAATAAGTGTAAATCGAATGAAATTTCTTCAAAGAAAAAAATGACATAACAACGTAAGAGGTAAATAAAAAAAATTAACCAAATCCAACAGCCCAGTCAAAAACAAGAAAAATGAAGTGACGCAACCGTATTATTTGACGGTCACACGTCACCTCGCGTGAGGAAGATGAAACACTAAGCCGCAGGCATGCGAATGTCCTCATCTTGGTCCTTCTTCGGTGAGGCAAGTCGTGGTCTTTTAGCCGCATTACCCTCCGGTGATCTGAACCCCGCCCTGAGTTGTTCTTCTGTCATAATTTGATCGTCAATTACCTTGATGTCATTGAACGAGTTGCACTGAATATACGACAATGCATCTGAAAAAAGACAATTTCACATAAAAATAATGTCAAAGACGATGAAAAAATTAAGAGACGTTGAATAACTACTTACAAGTCTTTTCGCGTTCGACTTGTCCCTTGACTTCGACGTGTGTACCTGCGACCAATTTTCCCGCTAAAACTTTGTTAAAATTACGGACCTGTACTTTCGTTTTCATAACGCCGTCTGTAATGGACCCTGACAAAAATGAATGATTTTTGTAGGTAACCTCGTCAAATTCATCTTTGACGTAGCCTGCGACAACTGAGAGAAAAACAATAAAACGTTAGTAACATGTACATAATTATAAATAAATAGATTATTAGTTTAGGAAATAATAGTAATTAGATATAAATATTTACCGGCAAGACCGAAAGTATCAGGGATTTCCGCAATGCTTGTTAGCGCGCGAACTTCGGCGTCGTTTCCAGTAATGGCAGGCCATTTTACCTTGGATTGACTGGTTACAACCAATTCTTGCCAGATTACGTTCTCGGCTTCTTGAGCATAACTTGGATCCGCAGCATAAAGAAAATTTTTTCACAAAATAAGAATTAGTCATATGACAAATTGATTTTTGAAATTAAAGTCGCACAAATTGGTAAAAAAAAAAATAAAAATAAAAAAAAAACACGATTAAAAAATATTTTTACCATTTTGCTCCTGACTTTTTCTTGAAAAATCTTGTTCAATGGCTCCCAAACTATTAATCTCACGCGTCTACCCGTACCGTTCGACATAACAAAACGGAATATTTTTTTCCCCGAATTGGTGTTCTTCATCCCATCAACCCACGCCACGACGCCTTTCAATGTTCTATAACAAAAAAAAATATATAAAATAATTGAATAATTCACCGTGTGTAAATAAATGATTCAATCAAAATAATTCATAACAAAATTATTAATAAAGATTTAGGATATAATAAAAATATACTTACATCATAGGATCACCATTTACAAAACTGTCCACCTCCTCATTTGGAGTGAAACTTTTTTCTTGATTGTCGGACATTATTATTTATAATAGTTCAATTACAATCACTGTTTTTGCAATTACACAAATAATTTAATAATTGACACAATTTTTATTATAAAAATATATAGTCCGCAAATTCTGCACGTGCAAAAGGAATATTTAATAGAGATAACCCCCGGCGTCTGAATTGTGCGACGGTCCGACCAGAAAGAACGACTGTCTTTATGTCGAAAGCGTCCTGCTTATTACAACCGGAAACACTGGTTGTCTGAGGGTGGGAGTGATAATATTAATGAAATTAAAAAACATTCATTAATATTAAAAAATATTATCAAAATTAGTTGGATAGGTGAAAAATCCCTCGCGGTCTTGAAACCACAATAAATCCACCGTGGATCCACCGTGGATCCACCGTGGTTTCACCGTGGATTCACCGTGGATACACTGTGGATCAACTGTGGTAAATGTCACGAAACCACGGTGGATCCACAGTGGTTCCACGGTGGGTCCACGATGTGGTGGTTTCACCGTGGATCCACGGTGGTTGCAGGACCGCGAGGGATATCTTAAGTTTGGTTTTGAAAATAAATTTGACAAGCAATTCTTTCTCGGGAGAATTACTCGGTTGAACACTCTTCACCAAGTAATTCTAAGAGGATGATACTCTACCTGAAGTCTGACCAAGACCCAGGTAAGTATCGTGAACCGACCGGATAAAAGTGCGAGTGTCAAGGCCTTCAGCTGAGGTACGGTAGGTGATCATAAGCCGTGTAGGTGAGGTGAGGAGGATACTTTCCACTCGCTCTTCAAGGGTAGAGCTTAGGGCCCCTAGGGCTAACGGCTAGTCACCCTGGGGGGAGGGATGTTATTTGGGAACTAGTGTGTATTTTATAGACCGCGTTTTTGAGTTTGAACCGTGAATACTGTCCTGTATGTTTGGGATGTAATGGTATATTGTATTAGTGTATAGTGTTTACATTGTTTATTTTGTTTATTGATTTTGAACCGTGTTATTGATTGTGAATTGCGGATATTGTTCATATTGTTTACATTGTTGATTAACGTGATCAGGTCAATAAAGAAGGTTTCTATTCTTTCATTTATATAAAATGAAGTGTTTTGTTGATATATTGTTATTTTTGATATAATCCCCGTTTATGACACTGGACTCCAGCGAGCAAATTTCGAGCCGGGGATATAGATTAATTATTTAAGATATATTAAAATTGGAAAACGTACCCGTTACAACACACACACACACACACACACACACACACACACACACACACACAAAATAGTACAAATAGTCAGAAAAGCTTTTTAGGGCTTCAAAACGTCAAGATTTAGAAAAAATTTTTTCTAAAAAAGTTATCCACAAGATAGGATATCTTAACGATTTATAAAATTCAAAATTTATTAATACCTTAATTGTGGGAGCAAATTTTTAATTGTTAACTAACTATTTCTTTAAACATACAGAAAAATTGAAAAAAAAAAAAAAGTTTTCTACGAGATAGCATATCTTAACGAACCTGAAATCCTGAATCGATTAATAAATATATCGTGAAAGCAAATTTTTTTTGTTAACTAACAATTTTCTTAAACAAATGGAAAAAATTAAAAAAAAAAGTTTCCCACACTATAGAATATCTTTACGATCCATAAAATCCTGAATCGATTGATACCTAAGTTTTGAAATCGATTTTTTTTTAAGTTAATAAATTCTTGGAGAAAAATAAGAAAAAAATTATAAAAAAAAAATTACTCCGAATTTTCAATTTTGTTAACTATGTTTTTGCACTAAGGAAAATTTTTTTCTAAATTTGTTTTTTTGTATCGATCCTTTGTTGCCGGAAAAATTTTTACTTGGGAAAAAAAATAATTTCTTTCGAATTTTAACCATTTTTCAATGCCAAAATTTGATAAATAGAATATTATTTGAATAATCTCAAGTAAATTTTCTTGAGCTGAGCTGATTTTTTCGCTTATAAAAGACAAAAATAGCCACCGTTTAAAAAAAAAGTAAATCGAATGATTTTTCGTGGAGTTACAGCTACTTGTTGATGTGCTTGAGCGAAACCGCGTTCATTTATGAAAAAAATTAATATCTCGTAAGCTATTGGTCGTAGAAGCATTGGGTATGGCTTATTTTGTTCCTTTTTTAATTCTCTAAATCTTATAAACAGTATGTTTAGATTACTTTTCCGTAGTTTCTGAAATATTCTTATGCAAAGCTACTGGCAAAATGGCTATTTTTTAAACAATTGAACTCCTGCGATATTTTTTTCCAACTAATCTACATATTTTTCTGAGCATTTAAAAGAAAAAATTGCAATTTACCCCATTTGATTGGAAGTCGTTAACAGACGGCCTCATATTTTCCTGCCGACTGGACTAAATTGATTGTAATGTATGATGCTCAATATGCGAGAGCGATTGCGTGATAATTACTACTGATTCAACGACTTCAGAGCAACTAGTCCTGCTGGTCACTACACGAGCAAATTCAGCTTTTCCTATTCGGCCCCGTTCTGCGTTATAGCGTTCTGCGCATACGCCGCAACTTGACGACTACGATGTCTCCCGAATTCAAACGAATCCCGGTACCCAAATCGTTTGAGAAAATTTTAGTCAAAGCTAGAATTATAATATAGATATAGTCGCCTGATTTCGTACGCCAATGCTCTCTCTCAACAGATATAGATGTATTTGTATAGTACAATACACGTATGACTCTACTCTGCACACAGACACACACACACACACACACACACACACACACACACACACACACACACACACGCGCGTATATACTCCATCATATACGAACGATTTGACTCGACAAATTTTCATGCAAAGTTACAAACCTATCGATGAGTTTCTTTAAATTTTCGATCCCAATGTATTTTGCACAAAAGTAGCAAAAGAGAGCAGGATTCTTGGAACATTTATGATCGTCATGACTACTAGAAGATCCAGCTAAATTTTGAGTAGAAAAAGCATTACAATCTATTAAAATAATCAAACCCCGCACGCTAAAATACTTGGCTCGATCGCAGGTTAGTCAGCCGCCTTAGGGGTAAAAACTCTCATACCTTTCTAGGCCTAAGTATGAGAGCTTTTCGATTTTGACGAGGACAACGTCAGCTCGTCGTCGGACACACTACGGCATCATTCTCATATTCTAGCGCTTCCCTGCAAATCATTCTACACATCCCGCTAAAGAACAGTGGTCATTGTAGTTCGAAAACTCCATGGTAGCGGGATTTTTACGGCAATTTAATCATAACATACCGAAAATACTTTTTCTGTAGACCTGTGTTACTTATAATAATGATATTGAAAATAAATCGAGACAATACTGTTGACGCTAGGTCAGTCAGCTCAGCTAATCTCTATAGCGGCGATTTTCCCTGAACGCCAAAACCAGCATGAATCCAACTATCGAGGTATCTTCACAGTAAATAACTGAAATTGACACTGACGGTTCACGAGAACAAGGTCCTTGTTTGAATTGCATGCGTGGCACCAATATATGTATTTTTTTTTTTTTATTAGGTTTCCGCGTTTCAGCCTATTGGCCTGGAAGCGGGGGACTGTGTCCCATCCTATTATTTTTTATCCTATTCACCCCCACTTCAGTGGTCCTCTCGTCTCCTACTGGTTTATTGCGTCTGTGGACCGGCTTGTGCTTTTTGTACTGCATTAGCCCTATTCCTCACCTCTTCCTAGGCTCTTAGAATAGTGACATGGGGAAACCAAAGAGAAGAACCCATGCCAGTACAATCAGAGCAGGGCTAAGCTCACGGTAATCGATAAGAATACTCTTCTTTTATCGATTACCGGAACATTAGTCCCCTCTCCTAGCGCACGGAGACCTACGCGCTAGCCAGCGCTGACTAAGCGGTCACCCATCCAAGTACTAACCGCAGTCAATACTGCTTAGCTTGGGTGATCGCCAAAGTCAGACGCGTGCCGCGTGGCTGCCTCTGCCGCCTAGAGTGGCACCAATATAATAACACCGGCACACAAGAAAAAATAAGTTCTCTGTACTTTTGACGGGACCGATTTATTCCCATGTATTTTGACCCGCTGAATCTGAATCCGAGGTCCGTTTAACCCGTTCACCCTCAGATTTTTAGAAAACGTTAAAAAACCTCAAAAATACACAAAAATCGACCGTTTTTTAAATTTATGAATTTTTTTAACCCTAACTAAGCATGATTTTTATGTATTTCGGTCCTCCACATACTAACCTGAAGTTTATTTAAAACATCAGTCATTTAAAGTCTGAGTAAATTCCAAAAAACAACATTCCGCGATGTTATCACTATGTCTCTGTGTGTGAGTGTATGTAAAACTTAAATTTCCTGTGAATTTGAATCGATTCAAACCGATAGATTTTGAGAAATTTAAAAAAAAATAAAAAAAAATCTGGAAAATGGTTGACCTAAAGGCTATTCCTGCAATTTCCCACTAATTTCTAACACCAAGCGTTTATATGTGATGTTTTTCAGCTTGTCGAGCTCAAAAATGTATTGTTTCTGCTGTTTTTGAGCTCTTCCAGCTAAAAAAAAATCAGTTTTCAAAAAGATTAAGCTTACCAAGTTCATAGAAATAGCTGTTCTATACTTTTGACCTCTTCAAGCTCAAAAGTTTGATGGAGATTTAATAACAGACAATTTTTTAATTTTTATACAGTCATAACTTTTGAATGAGTCAACCGATCTCACGCGGTTGGCAGCAATCACTGTATTTTTTTAAGTCCTATAAACATTTAGTGAACACAAATTAATCGGATATGAAATTTTGGATTTTTTCTTAAAAAATCAATTTTTTCGAATTTTTTCCTTCAACGATATCTCACGAACGAATCAACTGATTTCGATGCTGTTTGCAGCGATCGGCGCGGTATCACAAGGTTAACAAAATAATTCATTGCACAAAAATCGATCTGACGGTCAGGGAAGCTTCCTGGTGGTCTGGTGGTCAGGAAAGCTTCCTGAGACCTCAAAACGTTGAGATTTGATGAAAACTCGATTTTGGCAAAACGGAGTGAAAACAATAACTTCCTGATTTTTAAAAATCTTTGATTTTCTTAGCAGGAAGTTAAAAAATCAACATAAAATCACTTTGTAAGGCTTGAAATTTCCTCTTCAATTCTAAATATTTCTATTAACAGTATGCGTGACAGTTTAGAAATATGGTTTCTATTGTAAACGTTTATGTTGTGGATTTTGCAGACATTGGAAAGTCATGCTCCAATCGTACCAACGAAAGTACTCGGTGATCCTGAAGAGTTAAGTCGTCATTTACTTCATAACAACACAGAAGGATTAAGTAGCCACTGTATTCAAAAGCAAGGAGAAATCATCGATGAGTGTAATAATGAACAAGGATCAGACTTTGAATCTCACGTAAGTATACACTGTAAAAATTATTTATGAATGGTTAATTTTTAATAACTTGTTTTTATTGCACATACTACCAGCAAACTTTATTGACCTACAGCTGTACTTGCAACAACCCATGTTATCGTCAGTTTCAAGTCAAGTATACGGTTTCATACATGGAGGCTGACATGCATGTATTGTGTATCGGGCACTAGTTAATATCGTAGTCTTGAATTTAACTTCTCCATCCAACCAAAAAAACCCATCGTTACTCGACAAACATTGTTCGTCTGCATCTGAAAAAATAATCACAGTAACTATAACGTGAACTATTACTTTGCCGCAGTGTTTTAAATAACGTGTAACTAGACGCGTCACAAACCACGCTCGAATTTAATCCTCTCAATATCTTTGAATTTTGTTTTGTTTTTAGTTTTTGAATTAAATTTATAAAAATTAATTAAAAATTATTTTTTTAATCAAAATTTTTTTTATAAAGTAGAGGAAACTTTTATTGACTGCCCTATCAAAAAAATCCATATGGGAAATCAGCCTGGATTCCCACATGGATTTCCACATGGCGTTTTCGGATGGATTCCCATATGGTTTCCCATAAGAATCCAGGGTGGGATCCTACATGGATTCCCACATGATTTCCCATAAGAATCCAGGGTAAGAATCCCACATCAATTCCCATACCAAAAAGGTGAAAAAAATTTTATTCGAAAAATTTGAAATAATAATAAATTAATAACTGCTAATTAACTATTTATTGAAATTAACACTGAAAAGTGGATGTTATCTTTTTATCTCATGAATGAGCTACTGGCGTCTGGTGGATTTGAACCTCATGGATTTTGAACCTCATGGTTGACAGTCTTCTACGCTACTCACTGGCCTGAGTCACGTTCTTACATGACGTATATTCATTTTCCTTATTTGAATTCTATATAGGAATCCACATATCCACACGTTCCTATATGGATTTCCCACATGGGAATCCATGTACCCACACTTTCCTATGTGGATTCCCATGGGAATCTATACATTCCTACATTAAATCCTATGGATTCCATACTTTCCTATGTGGATTCGTATGGCTTCCTATACAATCCCATGTGGATATTTTTGATAGGGTGGGGAATAGTTTTTCAATATTTCAGCTTCACGAAATTAATCAAAATCATGTTACTTTACGAATTAAAGACGTCATAAAAAAGCATAAAGTTGTATTTTTTATGTTGAATTAATATCAATTACAAGTTTACCTTAATCAATGATTACTTGTCTAGTAATCATTAATTAAAGGTGTAGTCATAGGTGTAGTTTAGTTTGTCAGCTAAAAAAAAGGCTGGGTCCAAAAAAACTCCATGTTTCTCCATGCTTCCGAGAAAACCAGACATTTATGTCCGGAATCAGGCGTGCCGTCCAGTGCCCTTGTTTATGTCAATGTTGTCCCGCCCATGTCAACGACGAAAGGTTTTGGGAACCACTTTTGTTGAATCAGACGTCATGATTGAATTGTGCGGTACGCCAGACGTTATGTCATATTCTTATGGGCCTTCCGTCTTTTCCGCTATCAGCATTCTTTCGTCGGGATAGTCATCGACTATTGCCAAATTTTCCGGCTTCGAGTAAAATTTGTGCACCAAGGCATCTAAAATGTCACCCCGATTCGCGCTGTTTAAGGCATTTTTGATGTGTGAGGATTAGACACTCCCCGCGGGCATTTAAGCTACCAGACCATGCTTCTCTCACGGTCCCTATGACTTTCTGGATCGTGTCGACTATCGATCGTCCTTTCCGGAAGCCATGTTGGCTTGTGGCAAAGCCTCTAGCACGATTGATGTCGTTGCGTATTTTTCCCTCTATAAGCTTGTAACAAAATTTTACTATTTTATAAACGACTCGACGGTGGACACGTAGAGTGAAGTAGAAATTTTGTCCAGGTCGCCCAGAATAGAATATACAAAAACAAAGAGGAAGTTTAGGAGATGCTGTTAATCTTCTAAGCAACACCGCAGCAGCCACCCAGGCTGGGTTAGTGCACGTTTGGACGCCAGTTATTTTTTAAAACAGGGAAAAATAACAAACCCTTTATTTCCAGGGCCAATATGCAGGTATCCAGGAGAAAAATAAATAATACAAAGGTGTTAGGAGATAAAGTAACTTTGTATATTACGAAAAATTAACAATAATATAAACAAATATATTTTCAAAACAAATTACTTAAACTAAGTTCAGAGCCGAATTCCTCAGCCGGATGGATTGTGTAATAAAAATAATAATATAATGTCGCGTATAATTTCAATAATTAGTCTAGCACCTATGTAGGCTGTTTATTTTACAACAACGTTGACTACAAAATAGGAATTTTATCTAATAATATTGAACTGAGATACACCCAAATTTCTCAGTCGGGTTATCTCGAGAAATACAACTATAAATTTTAAACAATACTGGCCAATTCGAGGACCCAAACGCGTGGCTTTCGGGACAAGTATTTTACTACAACCCCCTTTCTAACGATCCCGGAACGGGATCGACTTGACAATTAATAATGACTTTTAATGGCAATTTATCTGAGCCAGGAGACAACGCGACGTGCGAATAATAACTCAGCTCAACTTGTGAGTACTCACCAAAAAGGGACTCGAACCAAGGCGCTAGTTTTATCCACTTTGCGGAGATTAGTATTGCAAATGGTCATCGTACTTAGGGTTGTTTCATCGTTATTAGATAAAAAAATTAAAATATACTAAAATATTAATGATACTAAAATATCAGTGATATTAAAGTATTAATGATACTAAAATGCAGTGCGTATAATCAGTTCAAACGCCGCGCGATACTTAAAATAAATAAAATTAGGAAAACAGTTGACTCTGAAGTCCATCCTTGCAACTTCCTGCTAATTCCATACTTAGACTCCGAAAATTGCACTTAAGGGATTCTTGAGCTTTAAGCTCAAAAATACTCGTCGGGCCTGAACCTAAGCTCTTCTCTCTTCAAGTCTTGAAGGTATTTGAAGTACTGTGTTTTGAATTCAGCTAACGTTGATGATGTAGTGATCTGTGGTGGTAATGAATTTCAGAAGGCAGTCCCGTAGATAAAGAAAGAGTTTTGATATTAGAATTCATATTCAGAATTATTTAAGAGATATTCAAAAATTGAGTTCTTAACATTGTTTATCGAATCAAATTAAATTATTGCATATTAATTTATTAAATTGAATTGAGTTCGTAAATTCTTAGATGATTTAAAGTTACTATAATTACTAATTGATAATTATCGGCGTGGATATTAAGTCCAGGAATTTTTAGTTACTTTATGTTGAGGAATTTTACTAGAAATTTCGTTATAATTAAATAATTTTCGTCGTTGATTTTAAATTAATAATTTCGAATTTAATTTTTAAAATTGTTATTCGTACCAAATTTATTACAGGAAAAATAACTTGTAAATCTCGGAAACAACAAATATTATGTCGGCAGATTATTAAGACCTATTAAGATTATTGAGATCATTAATGAACAGTGAAAATAGTCATGGCCCCAGCACACTCCCTTGCGGAACACCAGACAGAGATTCTCTCCAGGTGGAAGTTTTATCACCATCGCGCACAGCGTGCCTTTGTTCAGCTAGGTATGAATAAACCCAACAAATGGCGTTAGGCATTAGTCTAAGGTCAAAAAGCTTAAGTAGTAGTAGCCGATGATCAACTGAGTCAAATGCTCTGGTAAAGTCCAGAAATACTGCGATCGTGATCAACTGCTCATCGATTCCTGATCTAACGTCGTCGAAAAATCTTATTATAGCACGTATCTCTTATAGATAGTATCGTATCTCTGAGTGCCTATACCTGCCCGGAAGCCTGTCTGGTCCAAGATGTTGTAATCGTTGATATAACTGATCAGCTGATCTAGCATAATTCTCTCCTGGATTTTAGACATAGCACACAGTATTGAGATGGGCCGCATGTCCGATGGGGATTGAAGGTTGCGTACCTTCTGTATTGGAGTAATAAGCGATGATTTACAGAGTGTGGGAAAGGTACTGTGGTTTATCGATTTGTGATAAGTTCAGTAAGAGCTGGAGCTAGCAGATGCTTGAATGTCTTCAGTGCTAGAGTTGGTAGGCCATCAATACCCGAGTCGTTTAAAAAGAGGTTGCTCTTGTTTCACGTGTTGCACCTCTTGTGGAACGGTTGCCTGCATAAATCTAAACGTTAGCCCATTTTGCGCCTGATTTTGTGTCCTAAACATCGTCTCAAGGGCCAGGAGCTTTGTACCATGCGCCACTGTGGCGTAATAAACATTGAGTACAGAGAGGTCGAATTTGACTGGGACCTTCGACTTTGTTAATGATACCGTGAGCCCAAGTCTATCTATTTGATTCCAGAATTGCTTAGGCGTACCTGATTTGTTGAAAACTCTTTCTAGATAATATGCTTGTTCTTTTTTCCACAGTAGTTGCGCTTGTCTATGTAAGCTTATGTAACTTTGCCATGCTAGGTAGTGCCCACCTCTTTTAAATCTTCTATAGGCTTTGTTTCTCTTTCCAGATGTCTCTTAATTGCTGCGTAATCCACGGCGCGGGGCTGTGCTTTTCGTAGGATTCCCGAGTGAGGACACACCGGTTGACAAGCTCTTCGATGAGATTATTTAGCTTGTGTAAATGTATATCAGGTGCATTAACTTCGTCAGGGTCACCATTAAGTTTATCCATCCACAAATGCACGATCTCGGCTGCTTATCCATCATTACTAATGATTCATTAGTTCCCTTCCATGCCAAGTAACAAACATGTCACCCCGTAGGTTTAGGGGGTTTAGAATTTTGACTGATGTAGATAAGGTCATGAGATGACAGGAACGACTGTCGTGACTGACCCCATGCATCAAGCTGAAGCATTTGGCTGACTGCACATAGATCAATCCACCTGTTGATCTCTGCTGTGTAATTGGTGGGCTACATCGGGAGAATATAAAGTCCAGTTCGTGTTAAAAAGTACTCCAGTCTGATAAATTTATCATTGTTAGCCTGTAGATCAATATTAAAGTCCCCAGAACACAAGCTGATTTGTAATTGACTAGTCTTGCTGAAACATAATCTTCGAATATATGCATAAAACCTTATTTAGGTAAACGATAGACTACAGCAACTAGGACTTTATATTGTGAAGGGCCCCAGACCTCAGCGATAAAGTATTCAGGAAGTATAGTGTCTCCAGCACCCACAGATGAGCTGATAGGTTGTGCACAAAGTTCTTTCTTGAAGTAGAGCGCAACGACTCCACCACGTTTATTGTGACGATCAACTCTGAGGAGAGAGTAATCAGGCAGTTCAATTTATTGATCTTCAATTAGAGTAGTTAGCCAGGTTTCAACTACGTCAATGACGTGATATGGGTTTAGTCTGAAGTATTCTCTGAATTCACATAAGTGAACCATTAGCGATTAAGCGTTGAAAGAGCATATGTTTATTATATCTAAATGTCTTCTTGTATTGGCAATTGGAGTAAGAGAACTAGATAACTATAATGAGAGTTGCTGCAAATCAGTGGAAGGTAGTACCCGGATCGGTCGATCTACTTGCGATTTCCGGATGTATACTACTGAGTTTGCGATCCACATATGGTTACACTCAATATGAGGGAATGATTTTAGGACTTCATCCCTGAGCTTGTGCAGTTGTGCCGGCAGGTGCCGGTTAATGTAGAGTTCAGAGTCCGGAAATGAAGCATTAACTTGCTTGGCAGTGATGTTGGGATTGTTTTTCTTGGTATCAACGACCGCTGAGCAAGTGTTAGGTGTCTTCAGACCAACAACAATCGAGCGTATCCCACTGGACGTATTGCCGTGATGTATAGGTCCACTCGAAGGTTGAGCTCTTCCAATTCTTTGCGCAAAGACAATTTCAGTGTGACCATGCTTAATTCCTAGTGCACTTAGAGTAGAACTTACTAGCGTTTTGGTGTCTTTATTCTCATTTTCCGGCAATCCATTCATTCTTAACTGATTCATTATCTGGTTGCATGCTGCGCGAAGTAGCACAAGTTCGTCAGTTGATGATAGTTGCGTTCGTACTTCATGTGTACTTGCTTCGTCATCAGTGAGGCGGTCATGAAGACCAGCGAGCTTGGAGTCTGTAATAGACTGTGCAGCTTTCAGTTCAGCACACTGGGTACAAAAAATTGCAAGATATTCGACAATTCAGTCTACTTTGTCAATAGCACTCTTCATTCCATTAAATTTGTTATTCCATCTTATGAGCAGACCTATAATGTTCGTATCTGTGACCTCGCAGGTTGCGCATTTGGTACGAATGGCATTCTCAATCTCCTTGTCTGTATCTAGCAGTAATCGCGTTGCTGCACAGCAATAGCGATAAGAGCGTTGTCATTATCTCCTGTGGTAACAATCTTGTCAGCACTCTTGAACTTGGTAAAGCAGAGTGCACATAATGTTTCAGACATTTTCAGACGAAAAAGGTTCTCAGAGTAGGCGCAAGATGTCAGCGGGTGCTGATGTAATAAGTTAAGACCCGTAAAATTCGATATGCTGCGAAATTAGGGTTAGGTGTAACCCTATAAAAACATCACAATAAAAACGGAATTTTCCTGGATTAAATAATTTCGCCCGACTGAACTGAATTGTTCCTTGAATTGTTCCTTGAATTGTAGTTGAGTTAATTATTGTATGTTGTAGGTCTATATTTCACTACTAGAACAACACGAGAGTAAGCGATGAAAAAAAAATTAGGAAAACGGTTCACCCTAAAGGCCATCCCTGCAACTTCCCGCTAATTTCATACCTGAGGGCTTAAAATTGTACTTATGACATTTTTGAGATTTTTGAGCTCAAAATATGATTCATGTGATGTTTTGAGCTCACTGACTTCGGAGAGATAATATTTTAATGCATTTGAGCTCTCCCAGCCCAAAAGTCTGATAGAAGTTTCATAGAACACTATTTCTGAATTTTTCAAATCGCAATACCTTTCGAATGGATTAATTGAATTTCACGCGGTTGGCGGTGTTCAACGCAGTTTTATCCTCTCCATAAGGACATCTCAGGTTTTAATTGATCAAATCAAAAATTTCGGAGTAATCCCGGAAAAACACTTTTTTCGGTTTTCTTTCGTTCACGATAACTCACGAACGAATTAACCGATTCTGACTGCACTGGCAGCGTTCAGCGCGGTTTTTTAATGTTGAGAGCTAATTAGTTTTTGAAATTGATCGGTTAAGCCGTTTAAAAGTTATTCCAAGAAAACCACTTTTCGAAATTTTTTTTTGTTTTTCAGCGTTTTTTGGCAATTTCTCGAAATCTACCGGTCTGAATCAGTTTCAATTTTTAGAAAATCTAAGTTTGGTCGAGCCCTTTCGAATGGCGCCAACCGCGATCAAATCGGTCAAGCCGTTCAAAAGTTATAAAAGGTTTACATACACACACGCACACATACACACACACACACTCATATATATGTACATACATACATACATACATACATTCATACATACATACACACATACATACAGACATACGGACATACATACAGACATACGGACATCATCGCGAAAACATTCAGGGAAGCTTCCTAGGACCTCAAAACGTCAAGATCTGTTGAGAACTCGATTTTAGAAAAACGGGTCGAAACCAATAATTTCCCGATTTTCGAAAATTTTTAATTTTATTAGTGGGAAGTTAAAAAAAGCGTGCACTTTGTACTCGCAGCAGCAAAATAATAATAATAGAGTTAGAATTATTTATTTAATTATGCCAAATCCAAGGCCAGATGGCAATTTTACAAACGTACAACAAGTTAACAAAAGAAAAAATACAAAAATATACAAATGAATAGATGTTTGTTGTACAAAGTATAAGTAATAATAACTAAACTACACAGTAAAAAATATTGTGTATTAGGGTCAAAAACGGTCTGTATTGAAAAATTGTATGTTGATTTTTCTGTGTTAACTTGACACTTTTTCTGTGTTCCCTGAATTTTAACATGAAAGTAGTGTTGTTTTCACAATATCAACACTTTTTGTGTGTTACTAGATAAAATAACACAAAATTAGTGTCAAGCGGAAAATATTAACACGAAGTTTGTGTTGTTGGCGCGTCCTTTTTTCAGTTTACACGCCGAACGCATTGTTTTACCGGGCAGCTACTCAACCTCTTGGGCGTATACATTATAGTGTTAAATTTTGTGAAAAAAAGTTTATTTAAATATATCTTATGAAAAAAAACCAGATTGTTCCCAATAAAGAAAAGTAAAATTGATATTCATTCAAGTAAGTAAAAGTTTACTGTATTTATAATCATATAAAATCCCCCACGAAAAAAATATATATGTCAGGATATATGTAAAGATATATGCGTCAACATATATGTCCAGGTATATGTGACATATACTAATTTTTGCCCCTCCATATATGCGCAGGATGTGTCTGCTCGCATATATGTGAGATATATGCATATCATATATGCCTGCGTCATATATGCGCACATATATCCGGATATATGTCGGATACAAATCACGATTATTTTTTTCAAATCTTTGAATAATTATAAACATCTTATTACGTTATAAATTTATTAATTAAATTGATAATCATTAAGATATAAAGCAGAAATTTCAATTAAAGAAAAATAATTTGAAGAAAAACATTCATTATTTAAATACTGAATATTTTTAAAAAGTAAGTATTGAAAACTGCGTCAAATCAAAATCAAAATAAAAACTTTTTTAAATATTAATTTTTATAAAAATAAAAAATTTTAGTGTCTATAAATTTTCAACTGACAGAATATTTACTATTCTTTTTTATTTTCATCTTCCTCTTCTTTTTCTTGTGTTGACTTGGTTTCTGGTTCTCTCTGCAATAATAAAATATATTTTAGTTTTTATACACTCAAAATAAACAAATTAATTTGAAAATTTTTTTGTTTTACCTTTGATTTATTGTGCAAGGATCGTAATTTATTGCATTTGACATTAATGCATTTTCCGAATTCTGTTTTATTGAACTGTCGTTTGAATCGGTTATTGACGGTTTCTAAGAGTATTAAATTATGTTATTTATTTACTATTTTGTATCATATATAAAAAATTGTATTTAAAACTAATTAAATTATCATATCTTTAATAGCCTTCAACTTGTCAGTATGTTCTAAGCCAGAGTATACAATGGACTTATCTTTAGCATTTTTAGCTGCTCCACCTTTTTAATTACATTTAATGAGCTCATCAGTTGAAAACACCAAAACCAACAATGATGTAGTCATTGCTGTAAACGTGGTCGCCGATTCCGCTGCTCTCCACTGATCAGCTGTAACAAAAATGTTGCTTCCTGGTTTACCTAATTCAACCTATATTTAATAGAAGTAAAATGATAATAAATCTTTTTATAATAATTCTCATCCTTGGTTATTCAATGATTAAAAATATAGAAAGTAATCAACAATATACCATATCATTTTTCTTTTTTTGTGTATGTTTGGTTTTTGACGGATTAGCACGCAGTGTTGAGGTAGCCGATGATGTTGATGGCATTGCTGACAGAATTTTATGAACTGCCATTGTAATAGCTGTAAATATTTCATGATTTTAATACTACTAATAAGAGTAGAGTTTTTTTTTAATGTAAGTATTTATCAAGACGTAATAAATTTAACAACCAACCTTCAGATAATTCTTGTTTAGTTACAAATTCAGATGTACGTGATGGTTTTACACCCTTGTCTTTAATTATTTCAACATCTGAATCTTTAAATTCACCGTCATTAACACTGGGAGGAGATAATGATTCAGTAGTCTTTGATTCTCCATCATTGAGAACTTCAATCTTTTCTGAACTCTATAATAAATATTGGATTGAGATAGATAATTAATACGATTCATAAACTATACTTTGTAAAACTTACCTTACTGTCATCAAATAATTTTTACGTTTAGTCTTTGGACTCTTGTCAATTTCAGTATCATCACTTATTACCTGAAAAAATTTATGCATGTACAACTTGATAATTGCAAAAGAACTTCAGTTTATTCCATGAAAAATATATTTCTTGATACAGTTATATAAAGATGCTATTTATTAATCATTGTTTAATTCATCTTACCACTTCTGGCTCATTAACTGTTGCTTTTTCATTTTTCTCAGGAATGTCATTTTTACTGAGTCTACTTTCTTCAGTTACCTCATGAGCAACACAACGTTTAGGAGATTGAATTCCATCAATAGTTCTAAGTTTTTTATTTAACTTGACTAGAGAATCTATAAAAATATAGAAAATATATATATATGATATTTATTTATCATAAAAGTACCTTGGTTATTAACGTTTAAATATTACCTGAGACCGCAATAACTTGGGCACTATAGCACGTCCAACCACCCAGTGGTTCTTTTACTGAATCGTGCCACTCAACTACATAAATTTTATCCGGGTCTTCATCATCATTGATGAATTGTTCATAATTAAAATTTTTTATGTGATTTATATCTATACCTGGAGTGTATTTTTTGTCATCCTCACCGCCAATCCACTTAACCAATGCAAAATATTTCTTACTAAAATTATTCAAAGGAAGTTACATCATTAAGAATTAAAATTTCATGTGATATTCGCTTTTTTTTTACACGCTTTATATTAGCTTCACTTGTATGTATGTTTGTATGTTTGTATGTTTGTAACCGACTTTCGTTCAAACTTCGTAGATTTATCGAGGACCGATGACAATACAGTAATTTGATAAAATTATTCCATTTTTCAATTTGCAAAATAAGATTATTGTTAACTTATATAATTTTTATCTACAGTCGATAAGGCAAGAATTTTAATTTTAATTTTTTTGACAAATTTCTCTGTAATCGATAAGGCAGGAATTTTAATTTACAACCATTATGTAACCAGGGTGTTTTGCCCAGGTCCAGTTGGTCACCCCTTCCCCCTTTAGAAAGAGCGCCACTGGGATTTTAGACACGGTGTCCCAGAAACCGGGGAAACATGAGAGGGGAAAAACAGGGTCGTAAGAAGTCTGAGAGGGCTGTTAATAATGCTAAGAAAATTATTTACAACTGTAACGGGTTAGTACCGTCCGTTGGTCACCCCTTTATTTAAATTTTATAATTAAGGGCGCCACTGGAATTTTTATCACGGTTTCCAGAACCGGTCCAAGCAAGAGAGATATCACAGGGTCGAGAGAAATCATAAAATTTGACATAAATAATAACAATTAAATTTGACATTAATCACAAGTTTATTTTTTCAATTTTACATAATTAATCTATTTTTATCCACACACACACTCGCATACTCAAAAGTTTCCTTAATCCTACAGTACCCTCTGAAGGAGCGCCTATACTGTAGTTCCTATCATAGTCCCTTAATCCTGACGGTACCCTCTTATGGAGCGTCTATACCGCAGTTCTATCATAGTTTCTTAATCCTGACGGTACCCTCATATGGAGCGTCTATACCGCAGTTTCTACCTAAATCGCGCTGTCCACAGGACCCTCACGCTCTAAGACTCTAGATTTGACCTTGGGTGGTCGCCCGGACCCCTGCCCAAGGTTCAAACCGTCCTTAGCCCTTTCGCTGTCGCCCGGACCCTCACTACGGGACTAAGGAACCTGAAGTCGACTAGGACAGAGGAGGATACCATGACACTAGTCGACAACCTGCTAATACTAACCGCCTCGACAGCCCGTGAACGAGGAGTATATAATGTAAATTTATTTTTCCACAGACACACACACACAATATAATAATTTCATCCAAACACACTCTTGACTC
>JZSA01005076.1:0-15039 GCA_000956155.1 Cotesia vestalis | reverse complement strand
TGGTAATGATGAAAAAGAGTGTTTAACAACTCTAATTTGTGGTAATGCAGCAGGACAACTACTTCCACCGATGATAATATTTCCTTATAAGCGCATACCACGTAACATTGTCAGTAGTATTCCAAAGGATTGGGCAATTGGATGCTCTGATAGCGGTTGGATGACGGCTGAAACATTTTATGAATACGTGTGCAATGTACTTTATCCTTGGTTACTGAAGAACGGGATCGAGTTTCCAGTGATTTTATATCTTGATGGGCACACTTCTCATTTAATGTATCCATTAACAAAGTTCTGCAGAGAGAAAAAAATAGAGTTAATCGCTTTATACCCGAATGCTACTCACATTCTTCAGCCGATGGATGTCGCAATGTTTCGTCCTCTGAAAGCAGCTTGGACTTCAGAAGTTCGAAATTGGAGGATGGAACATAATGGTGAATCTCTAAAGCGTGAAAACTTTGCACCAATTCTAAAAACGTCTTTGGCAACGTTGAATGTAGGAGAAATTTCACAAAACGGGTTTAAGTCGACAGGTCTGCACCCTTTTTCACCTAATGCTATTAATTATAAAAAATTTTTCGAATCATCTGAGCCTGAAAATACTGTTCAAGCTGGACATACGATAAATTCTAACATGGTCACTGAAAATTTAAGATTCATTGAAAGTAACATTGAGGATAAACTTTTAGAACAGTTTAAAAATCAAGAAAAATGTGCTGAATGAAATGGAAATGTAGAAAACACTAATTTGTATTTATTTTGGCGAAAAATAAAACAAATGTCATCATCGTGTGATCTATCTTCGAATAACAAGGCTTTACTGAACGGCAACGACGTGTCTGAGGAAATTTTACAAGTAATGGAAATAGATTTTTCAATTTTTACAGAAAAATTCATCGAAATATTTAAGTTTTTTCTAACAAATTTATTGTATATATTGTTTCTAATTTATAGTATTTTTTGCTAAGGGCTTTAATTGATTAATTTGACTCTTTATAACATGATTTCTTATTTTTTGTATATAGATTAAAGACAAAAATTTAGAGTGTGAAGAGAGCGGAGAAATTAATGATCATATTTTAGAATCGCTGCCATTACAAGAAATTGCTGTTTACTCGATAAATGATGATGGAAATTTGATACTTGTGAATGACGTTGATGAATTTATACCGGTAAGTCCTGAATTAATGGATATTACTATTGAAAATGAAGTTGAAGGACCAACCCAGTCGCAAGTATTATCTGAAAATGAAGTTGAAGGACGAACCCAGTCGCAAGTACTATCTGAAAATGTAACTGATAAATCTTCACCTTTGCGTACTAAAGTAACACCTCCAAATGTGCCTCCTCCATTCAAAAATACTTTGTTTTGGCCCTCAAAAGATGAAGACTTGAAAAAACGACAAGCAAAGGAAAAAATTCCAACTGTTTATACTTCTGACTTATGGTTAAAATACTATGAGAATAAAGAAGCAAAGAAACAGAAAATAGAAGATGAAAAGGAACTTAAAAAAGCTGAAAGGCAAAGAAAACAAGCAATTAAAGAAGCAGAAAAGATAATAAAAAAAGAAAAACTCGAAGAAAAGAAGAAAAAAAAGTTATCAACGAAGCAAAAGAAAAACCATTAAGATTAATTTTAAATAATTGTAACAGTTTGTTTATTTGTTAATAATACTTAAATGTAACAAAAAAGTGTTTTAATTATAATAAAAGTTTAATTTATTTTTTATTGAATGAATTTCGTTTATTTTAATTAAATAATGTAAACCTAATCGATAATGTATAATTTTTATAAATGAATGTCACAATCTAGGCCAACGTCAGTGTCAGAAACTATAACACAAGAAATTTTGAGTGTCAGAAACTAGGTCCTACAATGTCACTTTTTAAAACATTAATTTAAATTATAAACTGATTCCATATCATTCTTTCGCGTTTATGATCTTTTCAAGAAATTCTAAATTTTTTTATGGTGTAAAAATTATTTACTCCAATTAAATATTATAATAATTATTGCATTATAACCTCTACCGTCACTCTTAGAGTGTCAGAAACTGGGCCCTTTACCTTACGTTTAAACTATGAAAAACTTATTTTCAAACAAAATATGTGTAATTATGAATTTAAGTTGAACCGTGTATTTCATACAACATTAGAATCCCGAAAAAGTTTTATTGATGTGATGTATATCACATACCCCTTGAAAATTTTATTGACAAAAATGCACTTTGTTAATTCTTTCTTCGTAATAAGAAAGTTATGAAAATTACATATTGTTAGTATCACTGACAAAATGGATTTATATTTGTTAAAAGTAAACCGTCCATCATTTTGAGTCATTTGTGATGTATGCAATTTGTAAGAAATGAAAAAATGAAGAACATTCAAAATGAATAAAATGAAAGTATCAAGAATTTAGAAAATCAAGAATATATAAATTTTTCCAAGTATGTTAATAATTTATTGTTCGCTAGAGAAAAATAATATAATCTAATGAGAAATAAAATAAAAAAACGGTTTTGGAAACTTAGAATCAGTTAATTTGATTAAAAAAGATCGTAAAGCTAAATTGATACACATTTTTAAAAAAATTCAATTTATTAATTTTGTATGTTCAGCAATAAATTTAACCATGCGTATTTTTTAAATGACTCTCAAACTATGTAATTAAGTGAATAAATGAATAAACTACTAACATACGTCAAGAAACATTTTGGACTAACATCACGAAAATTATAAAAAATTTCTTTTAATAATTTGATTTGTATCATCACAAGAAACTCAAAATGATTTTGGCATTGTATTAATTTTGTTTTTAAGTACATACAATATATTCTCATACACACCCACACATACAAAAAAAGCAGTCTGTCGGTCTGTTCGTCTAAACACACACACACACACGCACACACACACACACGCGCGCGCGCGGGCACGTTTAATGAGTATTGGTTCATTTGAGGAGAATCAAAAATTAAAAATGTTATACTAGTATTAACGATACTTATTAAATTAAATTACGGATTTTTTCATCAGCAAAATGTTATTGAAGAGTAAGATGTCTATGAGCATTACAGAGAATTTTCAACAATTCAGACTTTAAAAGTTGCGATGTGCAATACAAAGTCTCTAGCCATTTTCTATGATATATGAAAAAATTGATACTGAATAACGATTGGGTAATCGTAAATTTTTTATTGAAATTTTTATCTTTGCAGTTGGTAAGAAAATAAATTAAAGTTCAATAAAAAACTTTCTGTATTTGTAATTGAAACAGTTAATGTTAAAATAATTTTAATATCTAAAAAAACTTTCGGAAGAGATGTTGAATGTGACATTTTAAAAATTAAGTTACACATTATTTGGAAACAGAAAAACCAGCAAAATAAAATCGATCTTGTTTATAAGAATTGCATAATATCAAAAGGTTTTTGTCAATTATAACTCTCAACAATCTTGGTAATTGTAAATTTTTTATAGAAATCCCTAGAGTACTTTTAAATGTTATCGTAAATAAAAAAAAGTGCGTGCGTACAAAGTACAAATGTCCCACATTTTCGTGTGACTAATATTATTATTATTGCGTTTCATCCGTAAAAATTCTACCCTCATACGCGTAAAAAAGTTTCACTTCAAAAAAAAAATTAACAGAATTTTATTTTAACCATATATATAATACTATTATTATTAAGAAAGCTATTTTTTAACTTTAATTTTTTTTTTTTTTTTTACTCGGACAACTGATATGATTGTATGTTTATTAGTTCTGTACTCAACATAGCAGTAGCTTGAAACGATGTAATATTTAAAATTTCTAAATCTATTTCACATTTAATAAATAAAAAAGATTTTGATCTTGTGTTAACATTAGGATAGCAATTAGAAAAAAAAAAAAATTAGAGAAAAATGGCTTGGTTTACTTATCATTAAAAATATACAATTGATCACCAGTAAAAAAAAAGTTTACTTTTGAAATACTTCTACTACTGAGGACCATTAAAAATTTAATAAATATTCAAGTATGTGCAACAATATAAGAAAAAAAACCTAAGTAAAATAAAATTCTCTCTGAGATAGATGTTATAAAATACAATTATAATTATAGTATTTATCTTCGATGATTTATTAGCAAATATAAAAAGAATAAAGCTTCATTTAAATAAATATATCACTTTCCACTTAATGAATTTTGCGCTATTACACTATGCTCTAATATCTATTTCAAACCTTTAACTGAATTACTTTTTGATGTTTATAGTATGAAAAATAATTCTAAATACAGGTAAAAAATAACTAGTGATTTACTCTTCACGCAATTTACCACTTCCACAGCTTAAAAATAAAGCTTCAAATCATTTTATTATTGCAGAAAGTTTCAAAATAATTCGAGCATGAAGTAATGCAATCAGTATTATCAAACCATCTACACTTTTTTATCAAAATTTTACAAGCACACATTTATACATACACACATAGAAATATATACATACTCAAACCAAGGAATTGTCTTGTCGAAATAGTGAAAAAATGCTTTCTATATTCTGAAACTTTTTTGTTGCCAATAGCATTTTTTCTTTTATATTATAGTATTTTTATGTTTTCGTTATTTTTGGTCTTTAAAAAGAAGTCAGTCCATGTTTAAAATCACATCGTGCTCAAATTAGCTTCTAACAAACAGCAGTTTATTTTCTCACCAACGATATTATATGTAATAAATTGACGGTAGTTGGCGGAACAAAATTAGCCATAGTATATTACACACCTAGGGAAGTAAAGTATAAAATATCTCAGATCACATGTTGGCCGAAGCGAAGCCGAGGTCAACAAACATGTGATCTGAGGTTTTCTTATTTACTTTCCGTGGAGTGTATACTATTTTTTTGCTCGACGAAGGCAGAAAGTGGCAACTTCTTTTAGCGCACACTGATACAAAAATTGACTTGAATCAAGAGCCAAACTCTTGAACCAAGAATTTCATATTGAAGAAAATGATTTTATTGAGTCAAGAGAATAAATTCTTGAAACGAGAGAATTTTCTTAGACCAAGAATAATTTTTTAACTCAAGAATTTATTTTCTTGACTCAAGAAAATCATTTTCTTCAAAATGCTATTCTTGGTTCAAGAGTTTGGCTCTCGAGTCGAGTCATTTTTTTTATCAG
Organism: Cotesia vestalis; assembly: GCA_000956155.1. NCBI lineage: Eukaryota > Metazoa > Arthropoda > Insecta > Hymenoptera > Braconidae > Cotesia > Cotesia vestalis. The sequence goes on along the minus strand of JZSA01005076.1, from coordinate 9,879 downwards.
TGCAGCGGGTCGAAAGTTGACGCTTTCTGCCCATCAAGCAAAAAAGATATATGCGGAATAAAATAAAAGTTCTAAGTGAAATTATATTACTTATATTCAAAGTATTATGAAGACTTTAATGTTGCATCATAACATATTAACGTTACATAATGTTATTTGTTTATTTGTACTAGCCTAATGTTTTCTCATGATTTAATAAATATGTCATGTTTAATAAAAAAATTTTAGTTGAAAATTCCGTATACTGCTCATGAAAATTATAAGCGTGAAATAAAATTATAAATTTTAAAGTAATTTAAAAAAACTCCCACTCGATGGAAACAAAGATTATAAAAACACAAAACCAACTGAGATTATCTTCGTTAGATTTGAAATGAGTTCTAGACGATCATTAACTTTTTTATTTTTAGTGAGAGATTTATTATAAATTATATTTATAAATACTCTTTTTCTTAAATTGGCGTAAATTTAAGGCCTCGTAATTTTTTTTAAATGAACATTTTTCTCCTATTTTTTTTTATTATTTTGAAGAATCTATCGACTAGTTACTCATTAAATTTCATACAATATTAATAATCCTTGTTTACGATAATTTTCTTATCTGAAATTAAATTTGCTCCGTTGTAGTAAAATTTTAGCTCTTCCATTAAGTTCTGATCACTGTATCAAAAAACTGATATTGAAGGATACTATATTTTTTCAATTTTTTCTCTTATAAATACTTTACATAGCCGACAGGTATAAACAGACAAGTTTGAAGTTTGTTTAATTATTTTTCTTTTTTTCTTAGCAAGGCCATTGATTTTTTCATCACTATTCTCAGTGTCTGATGGGCAACTCTCATTGAATTCACAATCTGCATGTAAATTTAATTTACATATGCTGCAGGTTAATGGATTTTTTGTAAAATCTACCAGTCTCGCGCAAAACAAGCATCGTTCTCGAGCATTATCTGCCTTAAGCATCAAATGGTGTGCGATATTTTCACGAAATTTTCTTGGATCGAAATTATTGTCAAAAGTTTCATTTTTATAGATACATTGCGGGTAATACATACAAAATACTCCACAATTTTTGATGTCACCATCCGGCTGATATGGTCTTCCAGTTGGTCCCGTGGTTACAGTCCAGTTAAAATCTTTAAGTTTTCGGAATGGACTTGTGACATGACAATCCTTTAAAAATGACGTAAATGCTTCTTCTACTCTAGTAGTATCTGTACTAACCAAACGGGGATCAAGTAATATCAATTGTTTCAAATTTATATCAACGACTAGCAGCCGCCAATGCGAATCGTAACAGTATGGTAAAAGTAGTTTATTGCCAATATCTTGATTGCAAGTATAGATTGATGATTTATTCACTGTCTTTATTCTTGAAAAACGACCAAGTACTTTATTTAATAAATCTGTAGGTATACATGTTATATCACACCAATTCGTCATGAAGGTGGAAGCAAATGCGTCAATTACTTGTCCATCAACCCACGCTTCATAATCAGCAACTTAGTGAAGTTCGAGTAGTGAGATTGTAGATTCTTTCAAATAAAATAATACCTGCTCATTATCAGAATAATGTGCAAATTGATGTTTTGAAGAATTCGACATTAGATAATATTTAATATCATTAACTAATCCGTTGACTAGAAACTGTAATGCTTTAGGACTTGCTGTTACTGAAACGGTGTTAGTTTTGTTGCGTTTTGTTTTCTTCTTGTCATCTTCATTTGGTTCCAATTTCCTTTTCCGACCTTTTTTTCCAGTGGTATTTTGAGAATTAATTCCTAATTCTGATTTTGACTCAGTTGCACCAATCTTTTTATCGACGTTAATCATATTCTCTCCTGAAATGTATACACTGCGTGTTTTCCTCGGTTTTACTAGGTTGTATTCTTTTTTTGATCGTGAGCATATTTCTATTGATATATGATCAGCAGCAGGATCGTTTGTAGGTGGATATTTAGCGAATTTCACTGTTTCATCGCTTCTCAATTTAAACAAATATTCTTCTTTCATTAAAAATTCATTATGAGCTTTCAATGCTCTTATTGCATCACCAATAGTCATATCTTTTATACTCTTCAAAATTTTTTCTTTGTAAATTCTGTTGTGTGATTTTACGTAAGCATTCGACACTCTTGAAATACTATTATCGACTAAATCTAGCATAATTCCAAAGTAAATAGGCGCAAATGCCATAAAAGTTGTTTATGGGATACTAATTTAAAAATCCCGCGTCATCTTCTCCCGGGCTGGTCGCTGGGTTAGCGCCGCCAGGGTCCGCCACGTACTGGGCTCCGGCTCAGCTGGTCCGAAAAGTTACCCAAGCACACTGCTGGGAATTAAAACTTCAGGATCGATTTAAAAATAGATTTAAGGCATATTATTCTGAAATTGACTAAGTTTAAGTTTTTATAATTATTATGTAATTTTTGAACGGGTTGTCAGACGTTAAAGGTGGCTGGTAAATAATTACCTATTATATAAAATGTTCATGGGAACTATTTGTTGCCGCGGAGCGCGCATGCGCGACGCGTTGTTTGGAAATTTTAGAATATTTTGTGCAAATAATTTACGCTATGTAAAATTCGGAAATAATGCAAAAGGGCTTTGGTAAATTAAATTATGAAAAGATATTAATTAAATTGATGGCAAATCCGTTGCCGGGGGGCCGGTCATCGGGAGGCTCATTGCAACCAACCCACCAAAAGTCACTGATTTTGACTTGCCTCGTGGCGCATGAATACGAGGGAAAGTAGGGCCGCGGGGGGAAAGGGATCATTCTGGCGGTAGCACTGAGTAGCAACACGTGGTAGATTTTTGGTTGTAACTTTATTTTTTTATTTAATTGGTAAATCGCTATTATACAACTTTGAATTAATCTGAAAAGTGTTAAGGAGCTACTGAGACCAGCGATCAAATTGATTCCTCCCGTGAGAGCTGTAATTGGGTGAGTCCCGACATTTTTGGTTGCATTGTGCCCTCACGGTGGTCGTGCCAACGGCAACGGTGAGAGTGTGTGTTGGTTTGTGATACGACACGTGGTCGATCACAACGTTTCATTTAATAGTTATTTTATTTTACATAGCGTAGAATTAATTATGAAACTGAATCCAATATTTATGATTTAGTAATAACGTTCACCGTTGGCGTCGGTCTCTCATTTAGATATAGATGCATATTTTGAAATTATTATTTGGATGTAATATAACCTTGAACCAACGTATTATGGTTATTATCATTGTATCACAATAGTAAAGTAAGATACTTTAACACAGCCAACGCTGGCGGAGCCGATATTAAATTCGAGAAATTTTAATAAATATGTATTTGCGTTTAGCCCGTACATGATAAAGGGCTAATAATTATCTTTAATTAATAAATAGTTAATCCTGTCGAATTATAAATCCATAACTTGGATCTTCATAAAGTTGCTATACAGTATTTGATTTATCTGACATAAATTTGTTGAACTGTCATATTATTATATCTATAATTAGGCTAAGTATCTGATCTCTAAAATATATTTGTTTATTTTCTTAACGACCACTGTGAGAACATTTATTTGTCTCTTAAGCTTTGCACGTTATGACTTCTGCTTAATTATTTACTCTCCTTTCTCTCTGTCCACTTTCCTTAATTTGTCTTAAAATCAACTCGTGAAGGGCCCTGATTGATGAAGGGTTTGTTATTCTTCCCTGATAAAAGAGTGACTGGCGTCCAACGGGGTTTCTAACCCAGCCTGTGTGTCAACGGGTAATCTATTTGTTTAATTGGGCGACCTGGACAAGAATATTCGGGAGTTGACCACTCCACTGTTGGCTTTCGGAGTATTTTTTTGTTACAAGTTTCTAATATATATTGAAAAAACTTTGGTGTATGATATATATTCGTTACGTCTGTTAAATTAATCTCGGTTGAGCTTAATGATTTTTGTATTATGTCAACATAACTTCCGAATCGGATATAAAATGGTGATTGACTAAAAATAGCATTTGTAACTTTTAGCTGGACGGAGTCTTTAGTACAATCTTTGTTCGATTTTTCTAAATTAATGCTTCCAGTTTCTTTCAAGAGATCCTGTAAGTTTGATTCATCAGTTGAAAATTGTTCAAGCTTATGTAGTGCATTCTCTGCTGTAACTTTATCTTTTGTTAACAATATTGTTGCTATGAATTTAAATATTTCATCTAATTCTTTTTGATTTCGACACAATATCAGCTTACCCATACATTTCATTAGAAATGTTTTTATATTTTGAAGGCCCAAATCTTTTATTTCAATTGCCACTCTGTGCATGGCATGTGCGCAACAAGATAACAAAAAAGTTGTGGCTTCAGGTTTCTTTTTTGTATCCACATAGTAACCGTAAGTATCTTCTAAATATTGTGATATGTTCATTCCATTATAGACCGAAAGAACACTATGTATTGAAGGCTAGCTCCAGTCAGTAACTACGGCCTTAATCGGTGATTTAGTGAAGTTTTGTTTTATTACATCGGCATGTTCTCGTAAGAAATTCGTAATAGATCTTTCATCTTGTTGACTAGTAATCATTTGAGCAAGTGCAACGGTTGATTTTGTAGCTCTATACACTAATGCATAATAATAAAGTCTTTTGCAGTTCAAATCTCCCGGAACTTTGACTTTTGCACCGGTAGAATCTAAATGAAGGACAGCAGGAATTGGAGGATTTATGACTTCCAACTGACTTTCAGTGAATAATATTATTGATAATGGCAATTGAACAGTCCGAACAAATTTATCTTTGTAAACGTCATCATCAATCCACTGTTGTACAAAATCTTAAATATCTAAGCTTTAAAGCTTACGTCGATTCATAACTTTTCTTTCGGAATTAATTTTATGAATGGTGTGTAGTTGAAATTCCTTGTTGGTATAACCATCTCTTTTAAGTTCATCGCAGCATTTATTGCAATTTTCTTGGTATGTGCTGTAACTTGAACGATATTTTGTTAATTTGTGCAGCTGTTTTCTTCGTTGTCCTCGAACTTGAGTAAATGGTTGTTCATGAGCTTTGTGGACAAATTCTTTGTGTATATTACATGATACATCAACCTGGATGTATTCAGCATCTCTTTTTACAACCTGATATAAATATTTCGCTCCATAGCTTCTAACTTTGCAATTAGCATATCCAACAGAATTATCCGAATTTTCTCGAAAGCCTCCATAATACTTCAATGGACAGTAACATCCCAAGTCCGTACGCATATACTGGTTGATGACCTCCTTTAACAATTCAATGCTCATTAAATTTTGTTTCACAGCTCCTCGTTCTGTCAAAAATGAAACTTCCCCTAAGTAATATGGATACGTAGTTTTTGATCGGAGTAATTTTTCATCAATTTCTTGAGTATTAGTCGGTTTATTTTGTTTTTTCGTCGCAAGATGGTTTAGATTGACGTTTATCTTTTGTATCATCGAAATCATCATTTTCATCATTTAATGAAATATCATCACTGTCAGAATCAATAGCGTTCGAAACTGAAATACTATTACCGGTGTTACTATTGTTAATATTATTATTATTATTATTTATGATATCGTTACTATTATTATCTAAAATTATGTTATTGTCAAGAGATTTTAAATTATTAGAATCATTGTTTGAATTTTGTTCCGGATTAATAATGGGATCTAAATTTTTAGCATTTTTGTTGTTGGCAAATTTTAAGACATTCAATCGACCAACAGTTGTGTTAGGAGAATTAAAATTATTACTATTTTCTATAATAACGGGAGCAATATCAGCCTCAATTATAGTGGGGCTACTTTTACAAGAGCTTGTTACAATAGGCATAGATTTTAAATCATTTAATATACTAGAATTTGTAGCATGGGAATTCATATTATTCATATTTTAAGTGTCAACAGGGGCAGTATCAGTACTAATTTGAGCGAGGCTGCTTTTACTAGGACTTGTTTCGATAGGAATAGAGTTGAAATTATTTAATGTGCCGGAATTTGTATCATCTAAATTTATAACATAAATATTTTCAGTGACAACAGGGGCATTATCAGCAGAAATTTTAGCGGGGCTGCTTTTCCTAGGACTTGTTTCGATAGGCATAAATTTTAAATCCTTTAATATACCGGAATTTTTATCATAGAAATTTATATTATTAATAGTTTCAGTAACAACAGGGGGATTATCAATACAAATTTAAGTGGAGCTGCTTTTAATAGGACTTGTTTTGACAGGCATAGATTTTGAATCATTTAACGTACCGGAATTTGTAACATGAGAATCTACATTATTAATACTTCGAGTGTCAACAGGGGCAGTAGCAGTACTAATTTTAGCGGGGCTGCTTTTACTAGGACTTGTTTCGATAGGCATAGATTTTAAATCATTTAATAAACCGGAATTTTTATCATAGAAATTTATATTATTAATACTTTCAGTAACAACAGGGGGATTATCAATACGAATTTTTGTAGGGCTGCGTTTAATAGGACTTGTTTTGACAGGTATAGATTTTGAATCATTTAACGTACCGGAATTTGTAACATGGAAATTTATATTATTAATACTTTGAGTGTCAACAGGGGCAGTATCAGTACTAATTTTAACAGGGCTACTTCGACTAGAATTCGTTTGAAAAGGTACTAATGTAGTGCTAGAAACAGCCACGCGGCTTTTCTTAGTCGAAAAATTATTATTAACAGTACTAATTGTTGAGAAAACAATAACGGGGTTATTTTTAGAACAATTTTTCTCGAGTTATTTTTAAAAATGTTAGTGTTCGAAGGAGTGTCATTTGAAACATCAAGTTTATTTGGAATTTTTTTGTTTTTGGTAATTTGATTCGATTTGCAATCATTTTTCATTGAACAATTTTCATAAAAGAAATTTTGTGAAATATTATTTAAAAAATTATTGGAACCTATATTTTTGGCAAATTCAAAATGACCATCATGACATGGTTCAATAAAAATTAGATTTATGCAGTCATCATCATTTCCAAAACTATCCGGAGAAAATTGCATGATCAATTTATTATTGTGAGCCTCTACCTTTGATTTACACGCGAATAGTTGGACTGGAATATTAAAAATTTGGACAAATATGAAAATTTCAAAAGGAGTCGCAAATTCTTTAGGTGACATATGATATCTTCTATATTTTTCCGGGGTTTTATATTTCGATTGACCATCAAAATTCAACTCAGCCAATTTGTTTTTCAAAATCTTGAAATTTTTGACTACATGTTCTACAACAATAAATCTTAAATAGAGATGTTCATCTTTAGTATCAAATGAAGCTTGGAATATAGCACGGTAGAAGCAACTACCTTCTCCTTCATTTAGAATTCGAGAATAAGATTTGAGACACAGCTTCATATCATCACTACCTCCTGCTATATTAATTATCCGCGCTGCATCCGTCGACAATGGCAATGAGGACTCAGAAAGAAGAGCCGGAACTTCTTCTTTCAATAACCCTCTTACCCATCGAGCTTCTAGATCGTCGCGTAAAGGTGGGATACTTTTTTGTTTAATTGCTCTTGAAACCTAAATTGAAAAAGTAGAAAATTAAAAAAAAAAAACTATTCCATAAATAAGAATAACAGCAAAAATTGGCGTGATCTTTTGAATAGACATGAAGCTAAAAATTTTTTAAAGTTACGAATTGTCATTAGGGGGTGTTCCGGAAGTCAGAAAGTGTTGCAATTTTTTTTATACGTTTGGAGACGAACAATGAAGATTTACAGCAAGAATTGGCGTGATCTATTCAATAGACTTGAAGTTATAAATTTTTTTGGAGTGAAGGTGGTCATTAGGGGGGTATAAGGAGATGTTCCGGGAGTGTTGCAATTTTTTTTATACATTTGAGAGCCTAGAATTTATATTTCGATTGACCATCAAAATTCAACTCAGCCAATTTGTTTTTCAAAATCTTGAAATTTTTGACTACATGTTCTACAACAATAAATCTTAAATAGAGATGTTCATCTTTAGTATCAAATGAAGCTTGGAATATAGCACGGTAGAAGCAACTACCTTCTCCTTCATTTAGAATTCGAGAATAAGATTTGAGACACAGCTTCATATCATCACTACCTCCTGCTATATTAATTATCCGCGCTGCATCCGTCGACAATGGCAATGAGGACTCAGAAAGAAGAGCCGGAACTTCTTCTTTCAATAACCCTCTTACCCATCGAGCTTCTAGATCGTCGCGTAAAGGTGGGATACTTTTTTGTTTAATTGCTCTTGAAACCTAAATTGAAAAAGTAGAAAATTAAAAAAAAAAAACTATTCCATAAATAAGAATAACAGCAAAAATTGGCGTGATCTTTTGAATAGACATGAAGCTAAAAATTTTTTAAAGTTACGAATTGTCATTAGGGGGTGTTCCGGAAGTCAGAAAGTGTTGCAATTCTTTTTATACATTTGAGGACGTACTATGAAGATTTACAGCGAGAATAAGCGCGATCTTATAAATAGACATGATGTTATGAATTATTTTGTATTAAGGGCGGTCATAAGGAGGGTATAAAGGAGCGTTTCGGAAGTCAGAAAGTGTTGCAATTTTTTTTTACATTTGAAGGCCTAAAATAAAGATTTACAGCAAGAATAAGCGTGATCTTTTTAATAGACATGAAGCTATGAATTTTTTAAAGTTAAGGGTTGTCATTAGGGAGTGTTCCGGAAGTCAAAAAGTGTTGCAATTTTTTCTATACATTTAAGAGCCTTAAATAAATATTTACAGCACAAATTGTTGTGATCTTTTTAATAGACATGAAGTTATGAATTTTTTAAAGTTAAGAATGGTCATTAGGGGGTGTTCAGGAAGTCAGAAAGTGTTAAAATTTTTGTTATACATTTAGAGACGCACAATTAAGATTTACAGCGAGTATTGGCGTGATTTTTTTGATAGACATGAAGTTATGAATTATTTTGTATTAAGGGTGGTCATGAGGGGGGTATAAAGGAGTGTTTTAGAAGTCAGAAAGTGTTGCAATTTTTTTTTACATTTGAAGGCCTAAAATAAAGATTTACAGCAAGAATAGGCGTGATCTTTTTAATAGACATGAAGCTATGAATTTTTTAAAGTTAAGGGTTGTCATTGGGGGGTGATCCGGGAGTCAGGAAGTGTTGCAATTTATTCTATACATCTGAGGGCCCAAAATAAAGATTTACAGCAAGAATTGGGGTGATCTTTTCAATAAACATGATATTATGGATTTTTTTATGTTAAGTGTTGCCATTGGGGGGTGTTTCGGGAGTTAGAAAGTATTTCAATTTTTCTGTACATTTAAGATCCTAAAATAAAGCTTTACAGCAAAATTGGCGTGATCTTTTTAATCGACATGAAGTTTGTCACAGGGCGAAATTTAAATTGAATTTCGCGCTTCTAGTCTGTTGTCGATGGCAGCACTGGAGGAGCGCTAGTTGGCTGCTCCTCTGCTTTTCAGTTAGGTTGGCAGTTGGGGTCCCTGAAGTGGGGAGCGGCGGACTACTACCTGGAGTGAGTTGAGCGTGAGTTTAGTTCTTGGCCTGCGAGCGAGTTGTCAACATCCAAAGATCCGAAGTTGTTTTCGTTGTCGTTGTGAAGACCGGGCCATTGACCACAGGGGTAGTTGTTTTATGGAGGGCCTGCCCACCGAAGAGGAGTTAAGATCCAGGAACCGCGACGTAAGCCGTACAACATCTTAGTACATTCTTGGGGATTTTGTTTGAAATTGATAATTAATACAGTTCGAGTCAGTAATTGTAGAGTCGTCACAAATAAACCTCTTAACCTGTGAATATAATAAGTGCTTGCGCGGTCGCGTTAATTTCTACAACCTAGCCTCTTTCCTCTCACTTAAGCTTAATTAACTATTTAAGTTTATCCTGTGACCGGATA
>JZSA01005074.1:0-17324 GCA_000956155.1 Cotesia vestalis | reverse complement strand
AACGTCGTGGAGTGCTGTTAGCAAATAATTCGTTATGTAAGACCAAAGGTGGAGCACCTTTTATCATCCAAGTAGGCTCGGTTGCTGGGGAACAGTACTTGAGTGTTATGGATGGGTTAAGTCATTCAGTGGTCCTGGGTATGGACTTTGCGTTAGCGTTTGGGGTTAAAATAGATTGTCAGAAACGAACTTGGAGTTTTGCTATCTCAGAAGAGGAACATCCGTTTGAACGAATTGAGTGTCGAGAATCTCCAGTTTATTGTTGTATTTTAACATCGGATCAACAAAATGATTTTGATAACTTTCTTAAAGTTGAATTGGGGAAGTTCGATTTGTCATCAACGAAAGGTCTAACTGACTTAGTCCGACATTCGATCGAGGTTCCAGCTAATATCAAGATAATTAAAATCCCACCATACAGACGTAGCCCGACAGTAGCTGCAGAGCTACGCAGGCAAGTCCTTGATCTATTGGAAAAGGGTTATATTCGAGAAAGTAACAGTCCGTGGTCTTGTTCTCCAGTGATGGTTCCAAAATCCAATGGCGAGTTGCGATTCTGTGTTGATTTTCGTCCTATTATTCGAGTCTCCATAATTCCAGCAAATCCGTTGCCTAATTTACTGAGGATTCTCAGTAGTCTACATGGAGCGGTCTTCATAACAACAATGGATCTGAAGGAAGCGTTCCATCAGCTTCTGATGCTGGATGACTCGATTAAATACACTGCCTTCTCGGTAGAAGGTCTAGGTCACTTCGAATGGGTACGAATGCCTTATGGTTTGGCTGGGGCTCCTGGTACGTTCCAGAAGGCCATGGAGCAGCTTCGTACCCGGTTCACTAAGTTGTTGATCGATCGAGACCTGCCGAGACATTGGTCGGAGAAGGTATTTGCGTACTTGGATGATTGGGTAGTGATTAGCGAAACTTACGAAGAACACAAGCAAATTCTGGCGCTGATATTCGAGGTCTTTCGTGCAGCTGGAGTTCCCATCAATCCAGACAAATGTACGTTTGCTCGGTCAGAGGTGAAGTCTGTTCAAGGCCCTCTCAACAAGCTGTGTAGCCCGAGGTCCGAGTGGAAATGGGAGGAGGAGGAGGAAAAGTCGTTTGCTGCAATTAAGCAGTCCCTGGTTGACGCAGAGACGTTGGCAATTCCTCGGGTGGACTTTCCTTACTTTTTATATACAGACGCTAGTGACACAGGTCTAGGAGCTTTCCTAGTACAACGTGATCCAGTCTCAGGTCGTGAACATTTGATTACGTGTCTTAGTAGGCCTTTGAGGGGTGCTGAGGTCCATTATCCAACGACTGATAAAGAGTGTTTAGCTGTGATTTGGGCGGTGCGCAAACTTCGCTGCTATCTAGAAGGAGCACCGTTCACTGTTGTCACTGATCATGCAGCACTCAAGTGGTTGCACACCCTCAAGAATCCTACTGGTCGACTTGCTCGTTGGGCTATGGAGCTGCTGGCCCACCTGATTACCATTGAACATCGCCGGGGAGTTGAGCACGATGGCCCAGATGCTCTTTCCCGTATGTTTGAAGGTAGTGACCCGGTTCCATGGTCCGATGTCAAGGAGAATATTGAGGGAAAACGTTTCAAGTTCATGAACGTACATTCTAAAACCTGGTATGAAGCTCGGAAGTCCAACGTGCAAAAACATCCTCGTAAATTTCCTCGTTGGCGAATTGTTGATGATCGACTTGAATATTATCGACCTGATCCCATGAAAGGTTTGATTGGTGACGCTGACGCGTGGAAACAAGTCCTGAAAGACAGTGAGGTGCCTGAGGTGCTTCGTAGGAATCACCTAGAGCCTGATGCCGCTCATCTCGGCAGAGATAGAATGTATCAGCGGATTTGTGTCAAGTATTATTGGCCCGGCATGTTCCGGGACGTGGCTGAGTTTTGTGAGCAATGCGACACATGTCAGCGCGTCAAGTATAAGAACACCGCTTCCCAGGCACCCATGCAGACTCGTCAACCCATTGAACCTTTTGCTGTGATAGCTGCTGATGTTACGGGCCCTTTTCCACGTTCCAAGGGAGGTTTCAAGTACATATTAATCATCCAGAATCTTTATTCACGATTTATCGAAATCTTTCCGTTGCGTAAGCAAGGTAGTTCTGGGGTAGTTCGTGCATTAAGAGAGGTTATAGGTCGTTGGGGTAGACCTATGATCTTGGTCACGGACAATGGTAAAGAATTCGTGAATAAAGATGTTAAGGAATATGCCTCCCAGTTTGGGATCAAGTTGTCTCCGTTGGCGGTTGCACATCCCCAGGCGAACCCGGTGGAGCGGATCAATCGTACCCTCAAGCCTATGATTAGGGCCTTCATTGATCAGGATCAGACTTTTTGGGATCGTTATTTGCCACAGTTTCAGCTGGCATATAACAGCGCTTATCACTCTTCATTGGGTCTTTCACCGTATTTCCTGTGTTATGGTAGGGAACCTCGTTTAAATGATCCAATAACTGATTTAAATCTTGATGATCTTGATACTGATAATTCTGGGTGGGTAGCTAGAATGAAACGGATGAATGAACTGAGACACAAGGTTGAAGAGAACATGGCCAAGGCTAGTGAATGACAGGCTCGGTACCACAATAAACATGCTGGTACGGCGCCTTTGGTGTCGGTTGGTGAAAGGATTCTGTACCCCATCCGCAAGCTTAGTAACAAATCCCATCAATATTGCGCTAGTCTTGATCATAAGTTCTTGGGTCCAGCTTTTGTGTCTGAGATCATCAGCCCGCTGGTAACGTTTCAAGTTCATGAACGTACATTCTAAAACCTGGTATGAAGCTCGGAAGTCCAACGTGCAAAAACATCCTCGTAAATTTCCTCGTTGGCGAATTGTTGATGATCGACTTGAATATTATCGACCTGATCCCATGAAAGGTTTGATTGGGGACGATGACGCGTGGAAACAAGTCCTGAAAGACAGTGAAGTGCCTGAGGTGCTTCGTAGGAATCACCTAGAGCCTGATGCCGCTCATCTCGGCAGAGATAGAATGTATCAGCGGATTTGTGTCAAGTATTATTGGCCCGGCGTGTTCCGGGACGTGGCTGACTTTTGTGAGCAATTCGACACATGTCAGCGCGTCAAGTATAAGAACACCGCTTCCCAGGCACCCATGCAGACTCGTCAACCCATTGAACCTTTTGCTGTGATAGCTGCTGATGTTACGGGCCCTTTTCCACGTTCCAAGGGAGGTTTCAAGTACATATTAATCATCCAGGATCTTTATTCACGATTCATCGAAATCTTTCCGTTACGTAAGCAAGGTAGTTCTGGGGTAGTTCGTGCATTGGGAGAGGTTGTAGGTCGTTGGGGTAGACCTATGATCCTGGTCACGGACAATGGTAAGGAATTCATAAATAAAGATGTTAAGGAATATGCCTCCCAGGTTGGAATCAAGTTGTCTCCGTTGGCAGTTGCACATCCCCAGGCGAACCCGGTGGAGCGGATCAATCGTACCCTCAAGCCTATGATTAGGGCCTTCATTGATCAGGATCAGACTTTTTGGGATCGTTATTTGCCACAGTTTCAGCTGGCATATAACAGCGCTTATCACTCTTAATAGACATGAAGTTATGAATTTTTTAAAGTTGAGGGTTGTCATTGGAGGGTGTTTCGTAAATCAGAAAGTGTTGCAATTTTTTCTATACATTTGAAGGCCTAAAATCGAGATTTACAGCAAAAATTGTCGTGATCTTTTCGCTAGACATGAAGTTATGAATTTTTTAAGTTAAGAATGGTCACTAGGGTGTGTTCCGGAAGTCAGAAAGTGTTGCAATTTTTCTTATACATTTAGGAACGCACAATTAAGATTTACAGCAAGAATTGGCGTAATTTTTTTAATAGACATGAAGTTGTGAATTATTTTGTATTAAGGGTAGTCATTAGGGGGTCATAAAGGGGTGTTCCAGAAGTCAAAAAGTGTTGCAATTTTTTTATACATTTGAAGGCCTAAAATGAAGATTTACAGAAAGTATAGGCGTGATCTTTTTAATAGACGTAAAGCTATGCATTGTTTGAAGTTAAGGGTGGTCATTAGGGGGTGTTCCGGGAGTCAGAAAGTGTTGCAATTTATTCTATACATCTGAGAGCCCAGATTGAAAATTTACAGCAAGAATTGGCGTGATCTTTTCAATAGACATGAAGTTATGAATTATTTCGTATTAAGAGTGGTCATTAGGGGGGTATAAAGGGTTGTTTCGGAAGTCAGAAAGTTTTGCAATTTGTTCTATACATTTAACGGCCTAAAATAAAGATTAACAGCAAGAATTAGTGTAATCTGTTTAATAGACTTTAAATTATGAATTTTTTTGTATTAAGGGTGGTAATGAGAGGGGTATAAGAAGGTGTTCCAAGGGTCAGAAAGTGTTGCAATATATTCTATAAATCTGAGGGCCCAAAATGAAGATTTACAGCAAGAATTGGGGTGATCTTTTTCATAAACATGATGCTATGGATTTTTTTAAGTTAAGGGTTGCCATTGTGGGGTGTTTCGGGAAACAGAAAGTGTTGCAATTTTTCTATACATTTAAGATCCTAAAATAAAGCTTTACAGCAAAATTGGCGTGATTATTTCAATAGACATGAAGTTATGATTTCTTTAAAGTGAAAGGTTGTCATTAGGGGGTGTTCCGGAAGTCAGAATGTGTTGCAATTTTTTTTATACATTTGAGGACGTACTATAAAGATTTACAGCGAGAATAAGCGCGATCTTTTTAATAGACATGAAGTTATGAATTATTTTGTATTACTGGTCGTCATTAGGGGGGTATAAAAGGTTGTTTCGGAAGTCAGAAAGTTTTGGAATTTTTTTATACATTTGAAGGCCTAAAATGAAGATATACAGCAAGTATAGGCGTGATCTTTTTAATAGACGTCAAGCTATGAATTTTTTAAAGTTAAGGGTTGTCATTAGGGAAAGTTTCGGAAGTCAAAAAGTGTTGCAATTTTTTCTATACATTTAGCCAAAGTAACTCTGTCCCAGGAAGCCGAGTGAACTTAACAGCAATTAACTTTACTGGTGGCGTCCAGAATATCTCTGGCGCGGAACAGGGTATCTTAGTCAGAAGGTCACAAAACCTGTTAAGGTATCACTGTTTTAGGTTATGAATTATTTTGTATTAAGGGTAGTCATAAGGGGGGTATAAAGGGGTGTTCCGAAAGTCAGAAAGTGTTGCAATTTTTAATATACATTGAAGGGCCTAGAATAAAGATTTACAGCAAGAATTGGTGTGATCTTTTTAATAGACTTTAAATTATGAATTTTTTTGTATTAAGGGTGGTCATAAGGGCGGTATAAAAAGGTGTTCCGGGAGTCAGAAAGTGTTGCAATTTATTCTATACATCTAAGGGCCAAGAATAAAGATTTACAGCAAGAATTGGCGTGATCTATTCAAAAGACTTGGAATTATGAATTCTTTAAAGTTAAGAATGGTCATTAGGGGGTGTTCCGGAAGTCAGGAAGTGTTGAAATTTTTGTTATACATTGAGGGACGCAGAATTAAGATTAACAGCAAGAATTGGCGTGATCTTTTTAATAGACATAAAGTCATGAATTATTTTGCATTGAGGGTTTTCATCAGGAGGTTATAAAAGGGTGTTCTAGAAGTCAAAAAGTGTTGCAATTTTTTCATACATTTGAAGGCCGAAAATAAAGATTTACAGCACAAATTGTCGTGATCGTTTCTATAGACATGAAGTTATAAAATTTTTAAAGTTATGAATGGTCATTAGGGTGTGTTCCGGATGTCAGAAAGTGTTGCATGTTTTTTGATACATTACAGGACGTACTATGAAGATTTACAGAGAGAATAAGCGCGATCTTTCTAATAGACATGAAGTTATGAATTGTTTAGAGTTAAGGGTATTCATTAGGGAGTGTCCCGGAAGTCAGATAGTGTTGCAATTTTTTCTATACATTTGAAGGCCTAAAATCGAGATTTACAGCAAAAATTGTCGTGATCTTTTCGCTAGACATGAAGTTATGAATTTTTTAAGTTAAGAATGGTCACTAGGGTGTGTTCCGGAAGTCAGAAAGTGTTGCAATTTTTCTTATACATTTAAGGACGTACTATGAAGATTTACAGCGAAAATAAGAGCGATCTTTTTAATAGACATGAAGATATCAATTTTTTTAATTTAAGGGTTGTTATTAGGAGGTGTTCCGGAAGTCAAAAATTGTTGCAATTTTTACTATACATTTAAGGGCTCAAAATAAAAATTTACAGCAAGAATTGGCGTGATCTATTCAAAAGACTTGGAATTATGAATTCTTTAAAGTTAAGAATGGTCATTACGGGGTGTTCCGGAAGTCAGAAAGTGTTGAAATTTTTGTTATACATTGAGGAACGCACAATTAAGATTTACAGCAAGAATTGGCGTAATTTTTTTAATAGACATGAAGTTGTGAATTATTTTGTATTAAGGGTAGTCATTAGGGGGTCATAAAGGGGTGTTCCAGAAGTCAAAAAGTGTTGCAATTTTTTTATACATTTGAAGGCCTAAAATGAAGATTTACAGAAAGTATAGGCGTGATCTTTTTAATAGACGTAAAGCTATGCATTGTTTGAAGTTAAGGGTGGTCATTAGGGGGTGTTCCGGGAGTCAGAAAGTGTTGCAATTTATTCTATACATCTGAGAGCCCAGATTGAAAATTTACAGCAAGAATTGGCGTGATCTTTTCAATAGACATGAAGTTATGAATTATTTCGTATTAAGAGTGGTCATTAGGGGGGTATAAAGGGTTGTTTCGGAAGTCAGAAAGTTTTGCAATTTGTTCTATACATTTAACGGCCTAAAATAAAGATTAACAGCAAGAATTAGTGTAATCTGTTTAATAGACTTTAAATTATGAATTTTTTTGTATTAAGGGTGGTAATGAGAGGGGTATAAGAAGGTGTTCCAAGGGTCAGAAAGTGTTGCAATATATTCTATAAATCTGAGGGCCCAAAATGAAGATTTACAGCAAGAATTGGGGTGATCTTTTTCATAAACATGATGCTATGGATTTTTTTAAGTTAAGGGTTGCCATTGTGGGGTGTTTCGGGAAACAGAAAGTGTTGCAATTTTTCTATACATTTAAGATCCTAAAATAAAGCTTTACAGCAAAATTGGCGTGATTATTTCAATAGACATGAAGTTATGATTTCTTTAAAGTGAAAGGTTGTCATTAGGGGGTGTTCCGGAAGTCAGAATGTGTTGCAATTTTTTTTATACATTTGAGGACGTACTATAAAGATTTACAGCGAGAATAAGCGCGATCTTTTTAATAGACATGAAGTTATGAATTATTTTGTATTACTGGTCGTCATTAGGGGGGTATAAAAGGTTGTTTCGGAAGTCAGAAAGTTTTGGAATTTTTTTATACATTTGAAGGCCTAAAATGAAGATATACAGCAAGTATAGGCGTGATCTTTTTAATAGACGTCAAGCTATGAATTTTTTAAAGTTAAGGGTTGTCATTAGGGAAAGTTTCGGAAGTCAAAAAGTGTTGCAATTTTTTCTATACATTCAAAGGCCTAAAATAAAGATTTACAGCACGGATTGGTGTGATCTTTTCAATAGACATAAAGTTATGAATTTTTTAAAGTTAAGGGTTGTCATTAGGAGGTGTTCCTGAAGTCAGAAAGTGTTGCAATTCTTTTTTTACATTTGGGGGCTTAAAATAAAGATTTACAGCAAGGATTGGCGTGATCTTATTAATAGACTTGAAGTTATGAATTTTTTTGTATTACGGGTGGTGATAAGGGGGGTATAAGGAGGTGGTCCGGGAGTCAGAAAGTGTTGAAATTTTTGTTATACACTAAGGGACGCACAATTAAGATTTACAGCAAGAATTGGCTCGATCTTTTTAATAGACATGAAGTTATGAATTTTTGAAAGTTAAGGGTTGTCATTTGGGGCTGTTCCGGATGTCAAAAA
This sequence comes from Cotesia vestalis, assembly GCA_000956155.1. NCBI lineage: Eukaryota > Metazoa > Arthropoda > Insecta > Hymenoptera > Braconidae > Cotesia > Cotesia vestalis. The sequence continues at coordinate 9,378 of JZSA01005074.1, read as the reverse complement.
GTGTTGCATGTTTTTTGATACATTACAGGACGTGCTATAAAAATTTACAGCGAGAATAACCGCGATCTTTCTGATAGACATGAAGTTATGAATTATTTTGTATCAAGGGTGGTCATTAGGAAGGTATAAAGGGGTGTTTCGGAAGTCAGAAAGTGTTACAATTTTTTCTGTATATTTGAGGGCGTCAAATAAAAATTTACAGCAAGAATTGGTGTGATCTTTCTAATAGACATGAAGTTATGAATTATGTTGTATCAAGGGTGGTCATTAGGAAGGTATAAAGGAGTGTTTCGGAAGTCAGAAAGTGTTACAATTTTTTCTGTATATTTGTGGGCGTCAAATGAAAATTTACAGCAAGACTTGGTGTGATCTTTCTAATAGACATGAAGTTATGAATTGTTTAGAGTTAAGGGTTATCATTAGGGAGTGTTCCTGACGTCAGAAAGTGTTGCAATTCTTTTTTTACCTTTGAGGGCTTAAAATAAAGATTTACAGCAAGGATTGGCGTGATCTTATTATTAGACTTGAAGTTATGAATTTTTTTGTATTACTGGTAGTGATTAGGGGGGTATAAGGAGGTGGTGCGGGAGTCAGAAAGTGTTGAAATTTTTGATACATTACAGGACGTACTATGAAGTTTTACAGCGAGAATAAGCGCGCTCTTTCTTATAGACATGAAGTGATGAATTATTTTGTATTAAGGGTGGACATTAGGAAGTTATAGAGGGGTGTTTCGTAGGTCAGAAAGTGTTGCAATTTTTTCTATACATTTGAAGGCCTAAAATCGAGATTTACAGCAAAAATTGTCGTGATCTTTTCGATAGACATGAAGTTATGAATTTAGCATGGGCACAAGCCATCTGTCGGTAAAACAGATTCCTGTAATGTCGGTACCCCCAGCCTCACTACTGACTCAGTATAAATTATAGTGCTTGCTTTTTCATCAAGAGTATTCACCCATTTTAAAAGTTCTACAGACCAAACAAGGTCATTAACATCAACCTTTGAAAGTTGATCCAACAAATTTCTACCTTTTTCTGTTTCTTCCAATTCATCTTTATCAACATCAGGTATTAAGATCTCAGAGTTAGATTTTCGATCAGAAATTAAATTTTCCAAAAGGTGACTGGCATCGCTAGGAGTTAAGCATTTATTATCAATAGCAATAACCGAATCTTCAAATTCAGTATCCGCAACTATCAGCATTAATATAAAAATGTCTTCCAACTTTTTTAAAGTTTCACATTTAATTATCAAAGCCATACAATGAATAAAAAAAGTTGTCACTATTTTATTTAATGCCGATTGAAAACAATTCCACTTGGATACGGAGTGAATTAAATGCGCAGTATCTAGCCTTATTAAAGTATTTGGCTGTTTGTCAGAGTTGGTGGTGATGATTTCAAAACAATAATTAATATATTCTTTCAACGGTTTGTAATTAAAAGCTAGTGACATGGCGTTCAAGAGAGCTTTTGATCCGTCTGAAACCGCTCGACTAGATGCTTGCGTTTTTGAAGCCATCTTCGGATTCAAAAAGTGATAAAATTAACATCGTGTACCTCAGATAATATTTGGTATATAGCTACTGAAGTGCCATCAAAATTAATGACAATTTCGTATAAAAAAATATAGCCGGTTTTATTGCCATCGAAATCAACTAACCGTTTCACCATACCACCAGTTGCATCAACGGATATAGATAAATATTTTCGGTGCGTACGCTGATATTCATCGTATGCTTGGAACTGTGTTGGTGTAGCATAAAATACAAAAAAAGGCGTATCACCAATAGCTAAAATTGAATGAACATAAGTTGGATCAACATTCATTTTGCGAACGGCTAAAATCATATCTCTTGTGTCTTGTGAATTTATACCAAGCTCTTTATCGATGACTTCTTTTTTCGCTTGATGCAGTGTGTTTGAATCATAAACCAATGGCGAACCAGTATCACCTGGATCAATAGTTTCTTTTGCTTTTTTTTTCCTCCAAGCAGAAGCACCAATTTTCGTCAGTTGTTCTTGCACCTGTGAACGTTCTGTCCCATTGAGCGGCCTTTTAACGTCATCATGCTTAACAAACCGGGTATCACGACAGAACATTTGGATGTTTACAGGTCCAACATCACCAGGACAGTCTTTAATAATTCCTCGAACCAGATTTTCACAGTTTTGAGCCCTGCAATGTCCATTCATTATCGCATAATTTCTACCATTCTCGGTTATCCGTCCTCTTTTAAAGACAAAAGCACATTTCAGATAATGTTGTTTAAAAAATGCGAATGATACTTTATTCGTTCACACCCTTGGCTTAAATCCAATATACTTACAACCTTTATAAACCAAGGTGAAGATTTTTAATTTTATTCCAACGTTCTCTAGAAATTTCAACAGTAAAAGGTTCCTGCTCATGAACATCATCCTCTTCAGAATCTAAACCTGACGCACCACTGACAGCATCATCAGCACTATTTTCGTCCTCACTAGTATCATATGAAATGTCACAGATTTCACGATTTTTATCCAATTTATCAAATTTTTCAGTAGAGTTAGAGTCTAAAATGCCACATTGTTTTCTAGCTTCAGTTAAAATATTCCTTCTATCTTCTCGGATATTAGTTCTAACACTACCAAGTGTCCATTTCCCCTTGAGTTCAGAATCTTTCTGAATTAGCTTCCAGACATCTGAATTCCACGGTGGTAGTCCATTTACAAAGTGAGAAATGTGTTTTTTTGATACCTTAACAGCTAACTCAACTGGTACGGCTGATATTGGTGGCATAGTTCTTTTAAAATATTTCTGTAAAAAAAAGAAAACAGAATGTGTAATAAGTGAAATTATAAGATTAAAAAAAATTAAAAGTAATAATAGTTAACCTTCTACACTAAATTTCGTTTGTTAGTACTTACACTGCAACAAGTGTGAAACAATTTATTATTATTATAATATAACGGTCGTGTTAGTCATTTGTTCAAGAGTAAGCACTACACGCATATTAAATATATTCATAAACTATAATTACTGATTAATAATTAATATTAGGATGAAGTACCTTTGGAGTAAATAATATTTAAATAAGTTAAATGGTATTTACTATATATGCTTTTCATAGCAATTTTGGTGAAATTCATTTGTTTTGATTGCAAAATAAAAAATCAGTAAAATTTTTTCACGAGAAAATGAATTATTACTATACTGACGCATAATGAATTTATAATAATCATCATAATCATCATGACTATCATTTTAATTTTATTGCTGTCAGAGCAATCGAATATACAAAAATGAACAGTGGTGAATTACAATTTAAATAATCGAAATATCGAAAATCTAACGTCTAACATAAATTAAAAAAAAAAATGTTATTGAAAAAATATTAACCTCTTACCCATCTTAAAGACTTTCATCGTATAGTTATCAAAAACTTGCATGACTTCATCATAATGAACTATTTAAATCTCTTCAGATTTTTTTTTAATGGCTTCAGTCCCATTTCCATTGGCATTGTTTCGTTCTGTTATAGCAGCATCAAGTTTTGAGCTTAACAATCGTGATATAAATAAAGAAATCATTTGACATTAAATAAAAAACTTATTATAGGAAAAAAAGTTGTATGTGAAAAAAAGAAATGTTACATAAATCAAACTTCAATGACTAATCGATGGTTTTATGAAATATTATAAATTTTATGTCGAAATTAAATTTAATTTTATGTAAAGAAAGAAACTCAAGAGTGACTTAATGATCACAAATTTTCAACAAAATTGACATATTACTGAATGTATTAAAAATGTTACAGTTTTGTAAATTTACTTTATCGAAAATTAATAGAAAGGCATTTTTATCGTGTGTATCTATAACCTGTCCGGAAATATATGAGAAAGAATAACTGAGGATCAAATAAAATAATATCTTACATGTTATAATGTTTGAAAAACCGGTGAGGTTACCGGAGTGGTCTAAGGCGCATGGTCTATAGAGCACTCGGACTGGCTCACCGCCCAGGCGTGGGTTCGAATCCCAAGCTGGTCTTAGAAACCATCTTGGTTGATATTCGACCCATGCCGCGTAGATGAAGATTTTCACAACCCAAAAAGTCCCCAACGTACCACTCCCAACAGCTAAAGTCGGCGATATGACCACAGCAGTTAAAACCGACTTTAAATAACAATTAAATGAAAAAAAAAAAAAGTATTTTTTAAATTTCATTTTCTTGGTTTGAGTAGAAAAATTCTTAAACTAAGAAATTTTTCTTGGTTTAAGTAAATTTTACTTAATTCAAGAAATTTTTATTTTGATTCAAGACACTGAAACTCTTCAAAATTATTTTCTTGGTTCTAGAATTTTTCTCTTGATTTAAGTTAACTTTTTTTTCAGTGTAGTTGAAGCCAAAAAAGTAAAATTTTTATTTGAGTCAATAAAATTGTGCTTCAAAAAATTTCAATTAATATTTAACAATTTTTTTTTTATGGCTCTAAAAGTATTTAGTAACCCAGCAATTTTTTAAGTGATCTATCTTCAACAAATCGGAATTCTTTTAAACCAATGTCAGACTTATTAGATTCTTAAGATTTTCTAGAATAGAATAAACATGAACTTGCTTAAAAACACTGAAATGTTTTCTTGAAAAAGTAAAATTATCGAATGAAGTATTTTCTGTTAATTATTCAAAAATTATGATATGTCAATTAGAGAGTTAATTGTTTAAATTGATAAATTAATTAATTTTTAACTGTAGTGAATTTTCGAAAAAAAATCTGGAGTTTTTGTTTTATTAGAACATAAAAAAATTTTTGAGCTCTCGATTAATGAGCGATTGATGAAATAAAATAAAATCTTCAGAATCAATGGAACATTGCTCCTTACGTAAAAGCAATGTGTTTCGATACTGCAGCTGTCAACACAGGTAAACTTTATTTAATAATTACAAGTACTTACGACATTATTATATTTGATTTCTACTGCATGACTTCAGCGTGAGCGTAGGTATGCTCTTCTCTTGCTTTGAAATCAAGATCTCATGTTTTTATATATTTTTATCTGTTCTTGTGGTAGGCATTTATAAAGGTACATGTGTTCAAATTGAAAAAGCATTGGGGAGAAAATTGGTGTGGCTTCCTTGTCGTCATCATGTATTGGAAATTGTTTTACGAGAAGTTTTTAAAGTTTTTTGGACCACTACATCTGGTCCTAACGTCCCGATTTTCCTTCGTTTTAAAAAAAATGGGATGACATTGATCAAACCAAATATAAAAGTGGAATAGACGATGAAACTGTGGCAAACGCTTTAAATGAAGATAAGATGAAAATTATTAATTTCATTAATAATTGCTGTTCGGTGAACAGGCCCAGCCGCGATGAGTTCGCCCCTGGGGGACTCCGAAAGTAATGAGTCGCACCTGAACACCGCTGATTCCCGCAACTTTTAGTCAATCAGAAAATTCAACACTTAAAATTTTCTGACGCTTGCGCAAACCGAGTCACTCTGACGTCACGATCACGCCAGATGCATCGATTTATTACATTGGCTAACGATGTCGACATCGATAGACCGAATTTTCTGATTGGTCGCTTGCTCCGCTGACTTGCGCAGTCAGCCTTCTTCCCGAAGCTGACGAGAACGAAGACGCATTATTATTTTTCTCTTTCGTCAACCACGCTTTTTAGTAGTCGCTTCGCCATTTTTCATAATCGCTGACGCTATTTATAAAGTCCGCTTATTTGAGTTATTTAAATAATTAAAGTTGCTTAATTAATTGCTTGATTCATCTAGTTTTGTTTCAGGTAATTTTCAGTGTTATTTGTGCAGAATTAAACCGCTTTTTTTCAGTGCCGAGTTTGTGAACACCACGTGTCAAACGGCTTCGCTCTTGCTAACCACGCTGTGTATTATAAATCCGCTTTTATTAAAACAATCCGCTATTGAACATATTAAATATTGAGTGTATTTATTGTAAATAAATTCCTAGTATTAATTTTGATAATAATTTACGCGTTTTAATTGAGATATCCAGACCTAAACCTGATCCCCACTTTTCCGCTCTTTCAGCATTTTACAATTGCTACAGGTAAAAATTGTTCATTATATTTTTTTGATACAATCAAAATTAATACTTTCAACTTATGTTTATTAATTTGGTTTTTTAGATGTCTCAGCCTCGAGATGATTACCGGGAGCTTTTGGTATTATCTTTAATTTTTCTTGGTAGTTGTCCAACCGATACGTACACTTTCAAGCATCCTGGTGCTATGCATCATGCGCGATGGATGTCAAAAGCTATCTATAGTTTGAAAATTTTTATTTTTCGGGATCAATTTCATCTTTCCCCTCGTGAAATAAAAAGTTTACGTCAAGTGTGTATCTTAGTAATTTTATTTTACATTGAAGCTTGGTACACGGCAACATCTGCTATTCTAGCACCTCACAAAGATCTAGAGTTGATGAAAAATTTGATTTTAAATAAAAAAATTGACTCGGTGGTATCACAAGAAGCTTGCAGAAAGATAAAGCAACATTTGTGGTATTTAAATGACGAGTTGGCCACAATTTCATTATTTGATGACAATGTTTCGATCTATATTAAAATTGATAATTAATACAGTTCGAGTCAGTAATTGTAGAGTCGTTACAAATAAACCTCTTAATCTGTGAATATAATAAGTGCTTGCGCGGTCGCGTAAATTTCTATAACCTAGCCTCTTTCCTCTCACTTAGAATTAATTAATTATTTAAGTTTATCCTGTGACCGGATATAAGTTTGGATACCCGCTCCTTGAGTGTGAGCTAGCCGAAGTAACTCGGTTCCAGGAGGCCGAGTGAACTTAACAGCAATTAACTCTCCTAGTGGCGTCCAGAATATCTCTGGTGCGGAACAGGATACTTTAGTCAGGAGGTCACAAAACCTGCTAAGGTACAACTGTTCTATTTGGCGCCCAACTGGCTTTTGTTATAAAAAAAAAAAAAAAATAATCCAAAATAATAATTAAAAATAATTATCTGGAAAATCTGTGAGAAAAGAGGTGGTTAGAAATTTTGGTGCGCAATGCAGCGTCGATTGTGTGGGAAGGCTGGTAGAGTGAGGGAGAGAGCCTTTGTGACTAAACGAAAGAAACAAGCACTAGCTTATTCTTTTTAAAATTTCTAGAATTTTCTTTAACTTTTAGTTTTTTTATTTTTTTTTGATTTTTTTTTTCTATGTTTGGAGAAATTTTAAAAATATATTAGAGTAAAAGGGGATAAATTGTTTTATTATTTTGCCTGGAAAAATCATTAATTTGATTTTTCCTGTTTTATTTATATTGTCTGGAAAAAATCATTAATTTGATTTTTTTTCCTGTTTTACTTATTTTGCCTGGAAAAATCATTAATTTGATTTTTCCTGATTTATTTATTTTGTCTGAAAAAATCATCAAGTTGACTTTTGCCTGATTTAATTTGCTCATTAGTCTGGTTTTCGTCTAAATTAATTTTGCGAGTCAAAAATTGTTAGTCGGTTTTTATATAGACGGAGAACTTGAGTGTTTCAGCCTAATTAAAAATTTGATAGATTTGAAAATTTGGTTTCCCGAAAAAAAAGTAATTTAAAAAAAAAAAAAAAAAAAAAAAAAAAAAAAAACGCGCTCAAAATCAAACGTTACGCGACGCCCGAGCGAAGAAGGTGTACAGGTAGTAAGTCCGAGCACGAACGTGGGCCGAGTTCAGCGCTCGCCGGTACGGGAGTTGACAAACCCCACGTCCAGAAGGTCCTCTGGGAGTTCGTCGCTTCTCAGAGCACCAGTCTTGAACAATAGAACATCTACGACCCCGGGTACGAGTAACCGCGATTTACAGACAACTAACTCTTTAAGTAACAGTAACGTAACAAATAACCATTCGGGATCGGATTCGAACAGACGTAGCTTAAACATTAATAATAACAATTTACCTCTGATTCCAAGTACAGCAAGTACTCAACAAAGTGGCGTGATAGCTTTCACGAGTACTAACTCAAACGGAGCTATCAATAATTTAGTAAACATCCCCATCGCGGTACCTTCTGTACCGATGAAGGCTTCTATAGCCCCGAGTGGTAACAACAGTTTACCCCGAGATGGTAATAACCAGAATCAGAGGATAACTAATAATCAGAATAATAATGTAAATAATTCTCAAAACATAAATAATCCGAATCCGAACGATGACAGACGTATACAGATGGACACTTCTCAAGAGCAGATTGTGAGAACTGGACAGGCAGCTTCGAGACAACTTTCTGCCGATACGAGGACAAGCAACGCTCTTCCTGGGCATAGCTCAGTGCGAGTCCGAGTCGACGAGGAAGTTGCTCAACTGGCTGAGACTCTGAAAGCACAGCGAATTTTGAGCGAGAGAAACGCTCAGGTAATAGATAGATTAGTAGGGGCTGTAAATAATTTAATAATATCCCAGAAGCAAAATTATTCATCTTCGTCACCTGGACCAGCTTCTGATCAAAATCGGAGCACAGGTGGTGGAGAATGTAGTTCGGCTATAAATATGTCAACAAATAATTGCACAGGAAACCTGGTTCAATTACCAGGGAGTACCCAGTCAAATGGGAGTTCCCTGCATCCGCGTCCTGATATGCAGGCTCACGGAAGTAATTTACAGGGTAGCCTGGATAATTGTAATCAAATTAATTTCAGCACAGGGGATCATAATGATAACCCGACTCACAATAATAGCTTAAACGGTTCACAGGGTTGTTATGATAATTATTGCTATGGACCGAGTAACGCTAGAGCAGCGAACCAGGCCTACAATAATTGGGGTAACGGTCAGGTGAATAGTAATAACCTGGCTACTAGAGACTCTTCACAGCCTTTCCAACAAGTTGGTGCGAGATTTAACACCAGCGCCAGGTGGAAAGACATTCTTTACGAGCTGAAAGTCTGGCATTTGAGATATCCTCAAGCTGGAATATCAGCTGACCAGTTTCTCCTGTCAGCAGAGGCAAAGGCTGTGAGAGAAGGGTGGTCTCAGGAAGAACTGCTGAGACTCATGGGTCATTTGTTGGTAGATCACGCAGCTGGTTGGTTTGATCTCAATTTCTTTAAATGGCATAGTTATAGTCAATTCCGCATTGAATTTGCTCGTAGGTTTTGTTCCCAAAAGACTGATCAGCAGAGGATGACAGAGATCACTCAAACTCGTCCTAAGGAAGGAGAATCTCCTACTGAGTTTGTTTGCAGGCTGCAGGCCATGTATCGAATGATGCATGCGCCGCCGCCTGATCATGAACAAGTGATCAGCGTCCGAAATCACCTTCATGGTGAGCTGAGAAATTTGGTTTTTGCTAGACAAGTAAATTCGTATGAGGGGTTACTGGCGGCAATCCACGAGGCGTCTCAGACGTT